>MCJB01051741.1:147502-207550 GCA_002018475.1 Nicotiana obtusifolia
GGGGGGGGGGGGATTGTGGGCGACTTCTCTTTCTTCTTTGGGCTTTACTTTTGCACTGAAGTCGGTGACGAAGTCAGTGAGCACTTGTGACTTTATCGCTGTTCGCGGCTGATATATAATATCGTGTTCGCTTAGTTTGATGGCCCATTTGTCCAACCTTCCGATAGCTCAGGTTTATGCAAAATGCTTTTTAGGTGGAAAGTCATGAATCGAGATGGGGTGGCATTGGAAATACGGTCTAAGCTTTTGCGAAGCTAAGATTAAGGCTACCGCTAAATTTTCGATGTGAGGGTACCTCATCTCGGCGTCGACTAGTGTTTTGCTAATGTAATAGATGGGAGACTGTGTACCTTTATTTTCTCAAACTAGGACTGCGCTCACAGCTACTTCGGATACAGCGAGGTAGACGAGGAGATGTTCTCCAGGCTCCGGTTTTGAAAGCAATGGCGGTGACGAAAAGTATGCCTTTAATTCTTTCAGAGCTTAGACGCACTCAGAAGTCCATTGGAGGCCGTTATCCTTCTTATATACGCCGAAGAATCTGTGACACCTATCCGATGATCATGAAATGAACGTTGAAAGGGCGGCAAGACGGCCAGTCAACCTCTGAATCTATTTTTTGGTGGTCAATTGTTTCGGTATCCCCTTGATGGCTTTGATTTGATCAGGATTGACCTCGATTCCTTGCTGTGATACTAGGAAACCTAAAACATTTCCTGGGGCCATGCCGAATGTACACTTTTCAGGGTTCAGTTTCATTCCGTTTCGTCTGATTATGTCGAAGGTTTCTCTCAGATGGTCGATGTTATCTTTTTTTGTTTTGGACTTGACTAGCATGTCGTCTATATAAAACTTCCATCGTTTTGCCGAGTTGACCTTTGAACGTCCGCGTCACCAACCTGTGATAAGTTGCCCCTGCGTTTTTCAGTCCGAAGGGCATGACCTTGTAGCAGTACGTCCCCTGATGGGTGATGAATATAGTTTTATTCTGATCCTCTTCTTCCACGAGGATCTGATTATAGCCTGAATAGGCGTCCAAGAAGCTCAGTACTTCGTGACCGACCGTTGCGTCGATGAGCTGGTCGATATGGGGTAATGAAAACGAATCCTTGTGGCATGCTTTTTTCAAATTTGCTGAAACCCACCCATATCCGCCATTTCCCATTCTTCTTTTTCACCATGACCGCGTTGGCGACCCAGTAGGGCTACTTCGACTCCTCGATGAAGCCATTTTTGAATAGTTTTTCCACCTCTTCGCGTACCGCGTCATTGATCGCGGAGTTGAACTTATGCCCGCCCTACCTCATTGGGGGATAGAATGGGTTGACATTCAGTTTGTGCGTGGCGATTTCCTTTGGGATAACCGGCACATCTGCATGGCTGAAAGCGAACAATTCCGTGTTAGTAGTTAATAATTGACAGAATTTACATGGTTCCTGAAGTTTACAGCCGATGTAAGCTTTCTTGTAGTGATCGTTGGTGTCTAATTGAGTAAGGTCAAAGTTTTCTATGGTAGATCCTGTAGCTTTGACCATATCAGGGTCTCTGATGACGTCCTTGCTATCGTCGCATATCGATCTTTACCCTGTTGATTGCTATGCCTCTTTTTCTTTGTCCTTCATTTGTTGAGTGGCTGTGCAAGCTAGGGTGATGCAGTAGCATTCTCGGGATATGCATTGTTCCCCTTGTATGCTGAATATTCCCCATGGAGTCGGGAATTTGATGACATTGTATAAGCTGGAAGGGATGGCCCTTATGATGTGTATCCACGGTTGCCCTGTTGTAGTATTGTACGCTCTGTCTTGGTCTATGATGTGGAACATGGTTTCCAAAGTGATGTTACCGGCCAGAACGGGGAGTGTGATTTTGCCAGAAGTTCGCTCGACTGCATTGTTCAAACCAGTTAGCACGACGCAATGCGACATTATCTTATCTTTAAGTTTCATTTGTGCAAATACTCGAGGATGGATGATGCACGCGCCGCTCTCATTTTCTACCATAATGCGTCTTACATCGGTATCTAAAATTCGTATAGAAATAACAAGGGCATCGTTGTAAGGGAAAGCCAAATCGTTGGTATCCGACTTATCGAAGATGATACTTTCTTTGAGTTCGTCATACCATTCGAGGGTGATTGACCGTTTGAGATTGTTGGTAGTGGTGAACTTCACTCTGTTGATGGAAGATTGTCACTACCACCAATGATCATGTGACCGGTGGGGGTTGGTGAGGGCGGTTTCGATGGTCCTTGATGTTGTTCACGTCCTCTAGCAAAGTTGGTTCTTCCCAGTTGCTCAACAACTCTTTGAGGTGTCCTTTTCGTAACATATTTACGACCTGACATACGACGCAATGGCCGCTCTGGTATCATTCCTTGTTGGGTCACGGAGCTGCGAGGTCTTTTCTGGTATTATTTCTTCGATCTTTTCTGGGTTCGGCCTGTACCGAGGTTAGTCGATGAGTTGGTCTGTAGAGGTCATCCTCATCTGCTCGGATGTTGCCACAATATGCGGTTGTGTATTTCATCCCAATTGGTTAGGGGTACTTCATCAGTTGACTTAATAGCTTTCTAATTGCTCTCAAATCGTCTCTGCTCAGCCCGTTCCGGAAGGCTGCGACCGCCATTCCTTTTGACATGTTCGATAGGGCCATACTTACTCGGTTGAACCGGGCGAGGAAGTCCCTCAATCCCTTTCCCAGAGACTGTTTAATAGCAAATATGCCGTTCACCCTTGCCTCGGCCTTCTTGGCCCCAGCATGGGCCGTTACAAACTTATCGGCCATCTCTTCAAAAGTTTCAATGGATCGTGCAGGTAGTTGTGAAAACCATGTTGACACTCCTCCTGTGAGGGTTTCACCGAATTTTTTCAACAAAATAGAGGATACTTGTTCTTTGGCGAGATTATTGCCTTTTCTCGTGTTCTTTCATTTGATCTCAGAGCACCTTGTTCTCGTTCTCCATTTCCTCCGTCCTTTTTTCAAAATGACTGCAAGAGCGTTTTCACCTGCATTATCATTCACGTCATGAGTAATACCTGTCGTTGGAGGTGGAGGGAGTTGGTTGCACTGTTCGTCTGCCGGCTGTACAGTGCAAATCCTTGCGTTTTTTACAACTGCATCCCGGGCGAGCTTGTTGAGGACTCTGTTTAGCGTGTCGGTTAGCCATGCTTCGAGGAGCTTTTTTACATCTAGGGGTGTCTCTTCCTCCATAGATGTAGAGGCTCCCTGACCAAGAGATTTTGTGATGCTGCAATGAGGAGGCGGTGACCCATCTCGCCTAGGGGAGGCATTGGGCATTGCGCCTTTGGCTATTGTTTCACAGCTTTCATTGATGATGTTCAGGAGGTTAATTTGGAGGTCAGTAATTATTCTCCCCTTTTCTTCCCTGTTACCTACCATATTTGGGTTTGTGCACACAAAGAAATGAGGTCTTGTTCTTGTTTCTCTTTTTTTTTTTTTTTTAACGTTAGTGATCCTTGTTAGTGATAGATCCAGAAGAAACTAAAAATTTAACTAGGAAATCCCCATAGACAGCGCCAAATTGTTTGACGAAAAAGTATAACTTTCAGTTAAAACAATTGAGTTTATTTAATAATGGGTTAAACTTAGTTAATAATAATATCTCTTGATGTTGCTTATGAAAAGGTGAATAATGTTGGATGGATCCGATGGAAAGCTGGCAACAATATACATTAACTATTCCAAATAGTATGAGCAATAATGTAGCAATAAATAACAATAAATGACATTTAAATAAATGGGAGGAGTGATTCACCCAATAAAGTATGAACTAGTTGATTCCCCTCCTAGCAATGATAAGTGATAGACAAATCCCAGAATGTTCGAATTATTCTTGGATGTGGTGGAAAGTTGTAGAATAATATAAATAAGAATCTAAATGAAAAGGTAATATTTATATATTTGTAAGAGAGAGAGAGTATCTTTTATCAAAAGTCTGTTCTTGTCAAATGTATGGCACATACCCTACACTATTGTCCTCTTTTCTATTTATATGAGACACATTCGTAACAAACCCTAATAGTACACGTGCCAAGAATATCCAATAGAATAGTCTCTTTAATATTCTATTTTCACAACTAGTCGTTACAGCTCTACCAACGGTGCTTGACCTCGGCCCTTATTGAGATCTCGGCCACGAATCTCGCTACTTCCTGGTCGACCTTGACTGATGACAGTTTGAAGACTCTTCCTTTAGTGTTATCTTGTCTTATATACTTTAGGGCATATTTTGACCTATACTTAATTAAGTCTATTTAGTTTGTATTTTTATCCTAAATCCTATTACTTTAGTCTTATTGGAGATAATTTTCTTATAGAAAAATATGATATGCTAATGATTTGTCTTTAGCCTATACCTTTTTATATTTGTTATCAATTGGGACTCATACCAAGTGGAGAAATTATACATATTTTATTCGTATGAATTAATTTGAAGCATGACATTGAGTAATTGAAGATGTTCAAAAATACTTAATAAATAGTTAAGAGATATCTAAATATACCCGGATTGTTATGAAATAAAGACTGTAAAGTAAAGACATGTATAGAGAGAAACTGATATATTATTCAAACTTCAAACTTATGTACATAATGAACTGAAATCTCCTCTATTTATAGAAGAAAGGAAAATGTTGTGTAAGCTTCTACTATAGAAGATATAGATAATCTTTTACCGAGGGTGATGTTTATCCATGACGAAGTACCGAAAGGATAAACTCATTGTACAAGATATAGATAATCTCCTACCAGGGGTGATGTTTATCCATTACGGAGTGCCAAAAGGATAAGCTTAATGTACCACCGGGGGTGATGTTTATCCATAACGGAGTACCGAAAGGATAAGCTCATTGTACTGGATATAGATAATCTTCTATCGGAGGTGATGTTTATCTATAACAGAGTACTGAAAGGATAAGCTCATTGTACCAGATATAGATAATCTTTTACCGGGGGTGATATTTATCCATAACGGAGTACCGAAAGGATAAGCTTCTACTAAATAGATAAACATATTTACGTTGAAGTCTCACATAGATAAGCTTCTTCATGAAGCTTATTTACAACGGAGTACTAAATGAACATCCATAATATAATATATTTATAAGACTTCCCCTTGTATGTTCATTAAAAGATAATGTGCCTCATTAAAACCTTACTAGGAAAAAACTCGTGGAAAAAAATCCTAGTGAAGGAAAAAGAGTACACATATTTAGTAATACGCATAACTAGTTGTCTAATTAAAAACATTATAAGGAAAACCCTATGGGAAAAACCTTAGTAAGGGAAAAAGAGAATAGCGCGTACTTTACTTCCCCTGATAAAAACCTTCTTTCAAATATTTGAGTCTCCGCATTCCAATCTTGTATACCATCTTCTCAAAAGTTGAAGCTGGCAAAGATATTGATTAAATATGCTGGTTTTGTCACTTGAACGGATTTGTTGCACATCAATGTCACCATCTTTCTGAAGATCATGTAGAATAATTTTGGTGAAATGTGCTTTGTTCTATCTCCTTTTATAAATGCTTCCTTTAATTGGGCTATGCATGCATCATTGTCTTCATATAAAATTGTGGATCTTTTTGTAGATCTTTTATCACATTCCAAACCACATTTTTGTTGAACAAAATGAATCACTAATCTCAACCATATGCATTCTGTACTTGCTTCATTAATAGCTATTATCTCAGCATGATTTGAAGAAGTAGCAACAATAGATTGCTTTGTGGAGCACCATGATATGACAATACCTCCACATGTAAACACGTACCCGATTTGAGATCGAGCTTTATGTGGATCAGATAAATAACCTGCACCTGCATAACCAACAAAATCTGCACTACCTTTGTTAGAATAAAATAAAGCCATATCAAGTGTTCCCTTTAAATATCCAATTTATGCTTAACTCCGTTTAGGAGAAGAGCTATATCTTGCTAGTAATTTAACAGAAAATGCTATGTCAGGCCTTGTGGCATTAGTAAAATATATAAGTGCACCAATTGCACTAAGATAAGATATTTCGTGACCAAGGAGTTCCTCATCCTCTTCTGGAGGTCGCAACAAATCCTTATTCACTTCAAGTGATCGAACAACCAATGGTGTACTCAATGGGTGCGCTTTGTCCATGTAAAAGCGTTTCAAGATCCTTTTTGTATAGGCAGGTTGATGTATAAGATCCCTTATGCTAAATGTTCAATTTGCACACCAAGACAAAGTTTTGTCTTTCCAAGATCTTTCATCTCAAATTCTTTCTTAAGATATTCAATTGCCTTTTGGAGCTCTTCTGGAGTTCCAACAAGATTTATGCCATCAACATAAACAACAAGTATAACAAATTTTGATGCCATTTTCTTTATAAAATACATGGACAAATAACATTATTTATGTAACCCTATTTCAACAAATATTCACTAAGTCGATTATACCACATACACCTAAATTGCTTTAAACCGTACAAAGATGTGTGTAATCTGATCGAATACATTTTCCAAGATTTTGAATTTGCTTCAGGAATTTTAAACCCTTCAAGGATTTTCATAGAAATTTCATTATCAAGTGAACCGTAAAGATAAGCTGTAACTACATCCATTAGATGTATTTCAGTCTTTTCTTGTAGTGCTAAACTGGTGAATTATCGAAATGTTATGGCATCCATAATAGGTGAATATGTTTCATCAAAATCGACTCTAGGTTGTTGTGAGAATCCTTGTGCGACAAGGAGAGCTTTATATCTTTCAATTTCATTTTTATCATTCCTTTTTTGAAAAAGAATTCATTTATGACCAACTGGTTTTATACCAACAGGTGTTTGGACTACTAGCCCAAAGACCTCTCTTTTAGCAAGTGCGTTCAATTCTGATAGAATTGCCTCTTGCTATTTTGGCCAATCAGATCTTTGTCAAAATTCTTCGATAGATCGGGGTTCAAGATCCTCACTATCTTGCATAATGTTAAGTGCAACATTATATGCAAAAATATTATCCACCACTATTTCAGATCGATTTAAATTAATCCCTTCACCAGTAGAACTTATTGAAAGCTTCTCACTCACTTGACTCTCGGGTTCATTGATTTCTTCAACAATCTCAAAACGAACTAGATCTTGGGTCTCTTTAGGGAATCCTTCATAGTACCGTTTTGATCATTTGTCGATTTTCTTTTTCGAGGATTTCGATCCTTAGAACCCAAAGGCCTTCCTTGCTTCAGGCGTGCTTTAGGTTCACTACTTCTCATGCTAGTAGATGGTCCTGCTGGGACATCAATTTGGATAGGCACATTCTCTGCAGGGATATGTGACTTTGTTGTTCTTTTCAAATCAGTAAACACGTCTGGCATTTGATTTGCTATATTTTGTAAATGGATGATCTTCTAGACCTCCTAATTACATATAGGGGTACGTGGATCAAAATGAGATAATGATGAAACTTTCCACATAATTTCTCTTTTGATTTCCTTTTCTCTCCCCCTAATTGTGGAAAATTCGTTTCATCAAACCGACAATCTGCAAATCGAGCAGTAAATAAATCTCCTGTCAATGGTTCAAGATATCGAATAATAGAAGGTGATTCAAACCCAACATATATTCCTAAACTTCTCTGTAGGCCCATGTTACTACGCTGTGGTGGTGCTATTGGCACATATATAGCACATTCAAAAATTCGTAGATGGACAATATCTGGTTCATGATAAAAAACTAATTGTGACGGTGAATATTTATTATAATGTGTCGGTCTAAGACAGATAAGTGATGCTGCGAAAGATAGCATGGCCCCAAACAGTAGTGGGCAATTTTATTTTAATAAGTTGTGGTCTTGCTATCAATTGCAGGCGTTTAATAAATGACTCTGCAAGGCCATTTTAAATATGAACATAAGCTACACGATGTTCAACTTTTATCCAACTGATAGACAACAATTCACAAATGCTTGAGATGAGAATTCTCCAATATTATCAAGGCGAATAGCCTTTATAGGATAATTTGGGAATTGTGATCGAATTATTTGGGCTAATAGCTTTGCAAACGATAGGTTGCGAGATGATAGTAGGCACACATGAGACCATTTTAAAGATGCATCTATTAGATCATAAAATATCTAAACAGCCCACTTGGTGGGTGAATAGGTCCACATATATCCCCATGTATACGCTCTAAAAAGGTAGGGGATTCAATGCCAACCTTCATTGGTGATGGTCTAGTGATCATTTTGCCTTGATAACAAGCAGCACAAGAAAATTTATTATTTGTAAGAATCTTCAGGTTCTTTAACGGATGCCCACTAGAATTTTTAGTAATTCGTCTCATCATCATTGATCCGAGATAGCCCAAACGGCCATGCCAAAGCACAAAAATATTTGAATCAGTATACTTCTGGTTTACGATAGAGTGTGCTTCAACTGTACTAATCTTTGAATAGTATAAGCCAGACGATAAAGTTGGAAACTTTTCTACAATGCACTTCTGGACAGAAACATTCTTTGTAACATAAAGATATTCCATATTCATTTCATCTATCGTCTCAACATGATACCCATTTCGGCGGATATCCATAAAACTCAACAAGTTTCTTCGAGACTTGAAGGAGAATAATGCATTGTCTATTATAAGTTTTGTTTCCTTCGACAGAAATATATGGCTCTTCCGGAGAGTTCAATCAAACTTATATTACCAGAAATTGTTGAAACATTTGCTTTTTTCTAATACAAATAAGAAAAGTATTTCTAATCTTTGAATATGGCATGAGTCATTCCACTATCAATTACACAAATATCTTCATGATTGGTCTTTGATCTAAACATAATTTGGGGATTATTCAAATTCTTCAAAATGATATAACTAAAATAAATATGATAGTAAACATCATTACAAAGCATAACTTCTATTTATGTAAAACAATTACATAACCATAATATCTAGTACAAATAACAAAAATTAAAATATAGATTCATCACCGATCATATGACTTGTTTCTCCTTCCGGGAGTGCAAAGTAATTTGCTACTTCCAAATGCATGGAGTATAAATTATCTCGAGAAATAAAATTGGCTTCAACATTCTTTTCTGTCTTCTTCATGGAGGCTTGATAAAGCTCAACCAGGTGCTTTGGCGTATGACAGGTACGTGACCAGTGCCCTTTTCCTCCACATCTATAGCATGCATTTTTTGCCTTTGTTGCTTGCACCACTTCATGCTTTTGTTCCTTCCTTTTCCAATACTGGTGGTGAGGAGAGTTCTTTGGTGCATTATTATTACCATGATTACAGTTTCTTCCTTGACCACGACCATAACCACGACTGGGGACACGACCTCTTCCACGCTTAGCTTGGTAGAAGTTTGTCTTATTCACATTAGGGAATGGACAAGAACCAGTAGGTCGGCTTTCATGATTTTTCATTACTAGCATATTATGTTTCTTGGCTACAAGAAGATGCGAGATAAATTCAGAATATTTTTTGAATCTCGTCTCTTGATATTGCTGCTGCAGGAGCATATTCGAGGCATGAAAAGTGGTGAAAGTTTTCTCAAACATATCATGATCAGTAATATTATCACCACATAATTTCAATTGGGAAATAATTCTTAACATAGCAGAATTATACTCACTAATAGATTAAAATCTTGTAGCCTTACATGAGTCCAATCATAACATGCCTGTAGAAGAACGACCATCTTCAGGTGGTCATATCTATCTTTCAAATTATTCCACATTATGACTGGATCTTTAATAATGAGATATTCCATTTTCAAGCCTTCATCAAGGTGATGGGATAGAAATATCATTGCCTTGATACGGTCTTGGTTTGATACTTGATTTTTGTCCTTGATGGTGTCTGCCAGACCCATCGCATCAAGATAAATTTCAGCATCAAGCACCCAAGACATGTAGCTTTTGCCCGATATATCCAGGGCTATAAATTCAGGTTTAGAAAGATTTGACATTATTTAGAAAAAAAAAGTTTGTACCTCTGATACTTTCAAAGTATTTGCTCGAGATGGCAGAGTCTCGTGCTGATAATGTGTTATGAAATAAAGACTGTAAAGTAAAGACATGTATAGAGAGAAACTGATATATTATTCAAACTTCAAACTTATGTGTGATGACTCACTTTATTGCCCCGAATTCATTTCATTATTTATATTATGTGAAATTAAGTCGAGTAAAATGTACTCGAAGTGAATTGAAAAGAAATGAGACACATGGTCTCATTTATGAAAGTCTAAGTCACAAAAGTCAACCGTGGATTGACTTATGAGTTAGAGGGTTCGGATTTCAATTCCGACTACTCGACTAGCTTCGGGAGAGAATATATGACTTAGACGAGTGACCGGAACATATTTGATAGACCTCGAATAACACTAAATTTGAATCGAGGAAGTTCGAGTTTCCGGTCGATAGGTCGAATTTTGATCCAGAAGTCGGAATGAAATTCCGAAAGTTGCTGTAGGTTCCTTATGTGATTTTGGACTTGAAGTTCATAGAATTGGTTTCAATACAATTTTAATAAATCGATGTTCGTCTTAGTGTTCCAAAGATTGGAACAAGTTTGAATGAGGTTATAGAACATGTGTGCATGTTCGGATAAAGTCCCGGGGGTCTCGGGTGAATTTTGAATGGTTAACGGGACTTAATTCGTCGCTTTATAAAGCGTTAACTTCATACTTTCTGGTGTAATAGATATTAGAATTAGTAAACGACCTCCAAATTCAATTTCGTTTGAAGAATTAGCTCCGTCTTGAAATTACGGAGCCGTAGCAAAAAGAATCGTCCAAATCGGACTTCGTATGAAAAAGTTAGAGTAATCTTTGTAAAAGAAAGAAAGGAGATCAGCTAAGGGGTCGCGAAAATGGTTGGGTTCAGCACTTTTGTTTGATTTTCAGCTAATATAAATAGGACCTAGGGTCCTTTTTTACTCTTCTGAGGTCCAAAACACACACCCACGAAAGAGAGCAACTACAAACACAAAGAACCACTGAAAATCAACCCCAAACTCACATGCAAAGTAGATTTTCGGAATTAATCTTGCAAGGAAAGGGGATTACAACACCTTAGAGACATTTGGGGGCTGTTTAAGAAGAAGATTAAAAAGAAGTTGGAAAAAAATAAAGAGGGAACCTCAAGGAAAACATCGGGTAAGTATCCTATGTCCTAAAATCCCTCATAGATTAAGATTTTCATGTTTAATCCCATGGTAAATTCACGAAATTGTGAAAGAGAAGAACCTAGGGTTCTTCTCAATTTCAAGAAAATATGAAATTGGGGATTTAGGTCGATTTGAGGTCGAATTACGATAAATCTTATATGGGTAAACTCGTGAAGGGACAAGGAACACGTTTAGATAATAATTTCTGAATTTTGAAAAGTGGGCCCGGGGCTCTGGTTTTGCTAAAATTGGGAAATTCTTAGTAAACTTGATTATTTCCGTTTGGGTTTTGTTCCCATAGCCTAATGTAACGTAATTATTATGAAATTGGTTAGATTCGACGCACGTGGAGGCCAATTCAAAGGGCAAAGGCGCTGCAGTCTAAGGATTTAGCCGGTTAGAGGTGAGTAATGATAGTAAATAATGCTATGAGGGTTTGAAACCCCGAATTGCACCTCGTAGTGCTTAAATGATGTGAGGCACACGCTCGATGACGAGCGTGGGGTGGTTTACTACTGGGGATTGTGACTTGGTCCGTCCCGGTTAATGATTTTACTATATAACTGTTTGAAATTGATTTGATATTATATTGATTTGGGCTTTTAGTCATATTTGGGCTTCACGCCAGTTATGTAAACCCTTCAGGGGTATTTAAAATGCTTTGAATCGTTATTTGAACTTGGTTTTGGAAAACTAAATGATGTTTTCAAATGATCGTTATATATGGATCGGGTGGCACGCCGCCACGAGATATGATATAGCGCTTGGGCCGCTAAAGCCCCTTCCGGAAGTCTGAACCACCCACAGTGAGCGCAGGATACCCATCATGATGACCCAGTTGGTAACAATGACAACTGTAGGTCACGGTTGGTAACAATGACAACCGATAATGAAAGATAGTACAGTTGGTAACAATGACAACTGTAGGTTACAGTTGGTAACAATGACAACTGATAACCGGAGATGGGTTGATAATACAGTTGGTAACAATGACAACTGTAGGGTTACGGTTGGTAACAATGACAACTGGTAATCGGATTTTGAAAAGGTTTTACTGTTGTAAATGATGTTAAGCCCGAGGGGCATGTATTTGAAAGGAGTTTCTACCTGACTTTACACATGGTTACCATTTTAATGATGTTTTTTTGTGCATTATGTGATTTCTTACCTTCAGTCTTTATTTACATTTATTACTCACTGAATTGGAAGTACTCACTTTACTCCCTGCACCATGTGTGCAGATTCAGGCGTTAGTGGTCCCGCTCCGAGGTACTGACTACTACTGCTGATTCGGAGCTTCGGAGATTACGAGGTAGCTGCTTGCGTCCGCAGCCCCGTGACTCTTTTCTTTTGTTGACGTTACTTCTTTCAAACAATTGTGCTTAAGATATTGTAATAGTTATATTATCTTTAGGCCTTCTTTAGTGGCTTATGACTTTGTGGCACCCCGATCTGAGGGCTGTAGTCGGGATGGTACTTTATATATATATATTCCGAACTACCTTGTTGTTTATTTATTCTTGTTTTAAATTACATGGTTTAACTGTTTAAGAGCAGTTGTATTGGTTTGGCTTGCCTTGTCCTCACGAGAGGCGCCATCACGACCAGGTTGGGATTTTGGGTCGTGACAAGCAAGGTGATTCTTTACATATACATGAAGGTCCGGATCTTTTACAGCCCGTGAAGGAAATCGCATATCTCTTTGCTCGGACCTGTTTTTAGATTTCGGCATTTGTTGCACCGTATTATGCACAAGTCAAAACAACGTACAACTTATAGTACTCTAGAAGGTTAATTATTTTTTTGAGTCGCCACCTAGTATTTAAGGTATACTAGGACACCTATACTACACTATGTAATACACTTTAATTATGGACTTCGAAACCGGCTGAGATTCTAGGTAAGGATTCAAATTATCTCAAGGGGAAGATGTGAGGCATCCCTCAAGATCCACAAAATTTGGTTCCGGTGGACTCAATCAAATAAAAGAGGGAAGGTTCAAAAATAATTAACAAATGCTCACAACTATTGCAAAGAATAAAAGATTGATTAACATGTGCTCGAATGAATAGTAATGATATTAATATGTAATGAATTATGTGCGGATGAAGTATGCAACTATTTTTTGTGTTTTTGAAATAAAATGATTAAAATATATTGACTCATGTGAAATATGTAAAGGGGACAAGTGAATCGTATTCTAAAAGATAAGCTGAGTGTAAAATGAGTTCTAGATAAGAATAGCAAAATATTTGACAAAATATACGTGCAAAAAATTTAGTATGTGAAAGAATTATAAAAAATTGGTACTTTAGTGTAAAATGAATAGTGTAAAGAATTGTACCCAAAAAATGCATTTGTAGCTCAAAGTGTTTGAATAATATTTGTATTTTCAAGCGCAAACTTAGAGACAACTTGACTTATAATTAAAGTTATAGATTTGGATGGATGGCTACAATAAGAGAAAACTTATACTATAAGATTGAGTTAATAGAAAAGAATAATTTTTTGCACGTGAATAGTAAAAGAAACAAAGTTTGAAAGTATTAACACGAATGAGTATAATAAATTAGATTACAAAGATACGTGTAACAAAATAATCTAAATTTGGAAGAGTTAATCCAAAACAATTAGTTTATGATAGAATTATATATTAATTGGTAAGTTACCATTCAAAAATTAATTAGTGTAGATAAAATAATGTAAGAATGTGATTAAGTATGATGAAAGGATCCTAAATTTTAGGTAAAAGGGCCAAACATACCCTTTTACTTTAGGATATTGTTTACATTTAACCCTCGTCAAATTTATCCTTATTATTATACTATCTGGCCAAATTTATCCTATCATTAGCAAACTTTTAAAAATTACCCCTTAGTCCATCAGATGACCCAGAATCTCCTAAATCATTTTAACTAAGTCACTTATTCTTCTTCTTGATCCACTATTTTTGAAATAATTGGCATTTACCTGCTTTCTTAATTGAAAAAAATAAGAAAAAGAAGTATTAAGATAATACAACGGTTAGTAACAAAGTATAGAAAATTGAAGAATCTAATTAGGTAGCTTGTCAAAATTCTAAAAGTATTTACAACATCCCAACTTTAATGAATTTGTTGCACCAAAGGTATGGAGACTTTGCAAGTATTAGAGATAGAAGTGGAAGTCTCTTGGAGACTTTATATTGTCAAATTTTACTTTGCTTTAATCAAATGCCTACGCATTGTGCACTCTTAAATTAGTCGATCGAACTCTATACTAACGAGACAATAACAAAATATATTTGAATATACATGTACATACATGATGATCAGCTGCATATAATATACAATAAATAGACCCAGTGAATTCTATGGTATGTATATGGCTGAAAAATAAATAAAATTTTAAACCAATTCCAAATCCATTATCACAAGAAGAGAAGTGGATGCATTGGTAATTAAAAATATCCACAAATAATTTGTATAGTCTAGTACCTTTAGCGTTCACATCAACCGTATTTTCTGAAAATAGTGGAGCAAGAAGAACAACAAGTGATTTAAATAAAAGAAAATTGAGAGATTTTGCATTACTTAACAGATCAAGGGGTACTTTTTAAAAGTTTGCTGATGGTAGGGATAAATTTGGTCGGATGGTATAACGGTAGGGGTAAATTTGGCTGGATAGTATAACGAAGGTTCAATGTAGACAATATCTGAAAGTAGAGGGGTATATTTGGTCCTTTTTTCAATTTTTTATAAATTATGTTAAAGCCGATTTTTATGTACTCTTGCAAGTGGAAAACTATCTTGACTTATTTACTTTATTACAAATATTTAAACAACTAAGATAATGATTAACCTAGCATGATATCCTAAGTGCAGTTAATCTAACATATACATGTAAGCGTAAGATAAGCATATAAATAAAAGTAAATATGATGTCTACTAGTATTTTACTATACTTGTGCCTTGAGTACAATCAAGTACCGAAAGTATCGAAGCAGGAAGTTTAACGGAGTTTTGTCTTTGTCTCCGAGTCTATCCTTCAAATGCTTCAAATAAGGTAACTCGCAAAGAAGGAAGAAGATATGTTAGTGAACTAAAATAAATTAAATATTATATACTTGAAATAATTTTATTTTGAAATGTTTTTTGGAAATTAGTTTGTAAATTTTTTTCAGAAAAGGTTTTCGATAATAATTTGTAATATATTTATAGGAGGCTCAGATATGTATCTTTAATATCCGTCTAGACATGAGAATAGGAGCTGTCTTGGTTGCGATTACAGTGGCTGACTGTGTCGCCCTCCAAAGGTTATTGGCTTGTCACGTTCTCGTCTTTTATTTTCTGATGTCGCCTTGTTATTATAGGGCCCAGTCCGAAAGGTCATTCGGGACGTTATGGCCTCAATAACTCGGTGGCTATTTTTTATTGGCATGTATTCCTAGTGCGGCAATATGTTTAATACCAATTGAATACCCAACAAACACATCTAAGCAGCTTTAGTATAATGAAGCAGCAGTAATCACGTGTACAGATGGCCAGCAAAATATTGTGAATCGACAACAATGACCAAAATTAGCTCTTAAAGTCAAATTAATGGTCAAATTGGTCAATCAATCCTTTGAAGCACATCACCAAAAATAACCAGAATGACATAGTAACATAGCACTGCCGTAAAACATCAGAAACAGATAGAGATCCTTAATAGCGAAGGACAAACTGAGACAGCTCCCAAACGAAGCAAGAAGAAATCCAGTAGCAAATAATTAGAAAATCAATAAGCAAAGGCATACAAGAATTGTTCAGCCACAATCGGAGAATCCAGAGAGTCATGTGTTACTTTACGATGGTGTGCACCGGAGCAATAGTCGACGGCGCAACGACAATAGAGTTGTCGGAAAATACATAGGTCGCCGGAAAAATGAATGCAGCTAGATCAATCAAAAACACCCAACATACAAAAAAAACATTTTAGTATCTAGCTTTTCCACACAACAATTGTAAGCAAACAAACGATAAACGGAGAAACGAAAGGGACCGCCGGCGAAGGCCTCTCCGGTCGTCTTTCATTTTCCGTCAGTATTTCGACCGCATTTATATTTCATTCAACATTGCATCTAAGGGTATCGCCTGAGAAACATTAATGATCACTACAAACCATAAGAATTCCGATCGAAGCTAGCTGTATGGGATCGAACTCGGACCGCTTGCGTAGGGATAAATCGGGCTCGAGTTTATACGGTTGGTAGCAATCATAACTACTGCTCGATAGGCCGGGATCGAGGATCAAAGATCGAAGGTCAAGACCGAGCACCATCGAATCGGAACTCAAAGCCATGATGCCCATGATGAGTTTGTCGAGGTCGATTATGGGAAATGTCCTAAGGTAAAATTATCAGATCTGCATAACGGAAAGACCGGAAATCCTGTGATACGTAAATATCTCGACGGGAATCACAGTGTCAATCAACAAAACCGTTGATATCAGCAAATCAAGGGATTTTTACCTTGTAAATAGATTTTTACCTTGAATAAGAATTATTCCTTGGTATCAATCATAACTACTGCTCGATAGGCCGAGATCGAGGATCGAAGATCGAAGGTCGAGACCGAGCACCATCGAATCGGAACTCGAAGCCATGATGCCCATGATGAGTTTGTCGAGGTCGATTATGGGAAATGTCCTAGGGTAAAATTATCAAATCTGCATAACGGAAGGACCAGAAATCCCGTGATACGTAAATATCTCGACGGGAATCACGGTGTCAATCAACAAAACCGTTGATATCAGCAAATCAAGGGATTTTTACCTTGTAAATAGATTTTTACCTTGAATAAGAAATCCCCCCCCCCCCCAAATATAAAGAGACAATGCAATTGTAAGAGGCATTTCACGATTCAATTATCAAAATATTGAAAAAGGAGTCTGCTTTATTATCTCTTTATTCGTTTGATTCATATCTGTTTCTCTCGAAGAAATCAATCAAGGCCAAGACTATTCAAGTCTTGTGGTTTGAATTTTTTCCAATTTGTTTACTGACTTTAATCTCTGTTTTATTCTTCATTATTTGTTTCAAAACAAATCACGTGTCCTTAAAATCACGTACAAATTTAATTGTTATCCGAAGCCAAGGGTAAACAGTTTGGCGCGCACCGTGGGGCTAAGGATAATAGTGAGCGTTTGATACAATTTTCTGTCACACAAATTATTTTACACTTGCTCTATGAAGTATCTTTGATTTCAGGTTACAGTACAGATATGTCGCACTCACAATCTGTGCCTTTGTACGTCGATAATGAATTTGATCATCAAGGTGAAAACAACAACATAGCACCCGGTGATGAAGTTCCGGTCGACGCTAATTCACAAATGGCGGTCGATGTAGATCGAACTACTGGTCAGTCAAACAGTGTTCGTGGAGAACACCGATCAACAACTCAGGGTCCCTAAGATGACGAAGGGGACGGGATCAGCCTCAGAATGATCTTTAACATGTTGCAAGCCCAGCAAGCAGCCATCACTCAACTACAAAATTGAAGCCAAATATCGAACAAAGTTGAGTTCGGCCCTTCTCGGGGAACCGTTCCGGAGAATGAACCAGTCGCAGATGAGCCGATCGAAGGCGGATCGAGGGCAAACTCCGAGATCATGAGAATGCTGGAGGAACTAACCAATCGAGTCGACTCTGGCGAAAAGAAAATCGAGGCTAACGACAAAAAGGTGGAAACATACAATTCCACGGTGGATCAAATCCCAGGAACACCCCCGATATTGAAAGGCTAGGATTCCAAAAAATTTGTACAGAAACCTTTTCCGTCAAGCGCCGGCCCAAAACCAATACCCAAGAAATTTCGCATGCCGGAAATCCCCAAGTACAATGGGACAACCGATCCAAACGAGCATGTGACCGCATATACATGCGCTATAAAAGGAAACGACTTAGAAGACGACGAGATCGAGTCCGTTCTTTTGAAAAAGTTCGGAGAAACCTTTTCAAAGGGGGCCATGACTTGGTATCATAACTTACCCCCTAATTCCATTTACTCTTTCGCTATGCTTGCAGATTCCTTTGTAAAAGCACACGCAGGCGCTATCAAAGTGAAAACGCGGAAGTCGGACCTGTTCAAAGTCAGACAAAAAGATGAGATGCTCAGAGAATTTGTATCTCATTTTCAGATGGAGCGGATGGACCTGCCACCGGTCACTGACGATTGGGCCGTTCAAGCCTTCCCCCAAGGGCTCAACGCTCGAAGTTCAACGGCTTCACAGTAACTTAAACAAAACTTGATAGAATATCCTACCATTTCATGGGCAGATATACATAAACGGTACCAATCGAAGATCAGAGTGGAAGATGATCAACTTGGAGCCCCTTCGGGATCTATTTACCCCGTCAGGACTCATGATAGGGTTCGAAGGGAGATTTATCGGGAACCGAGACTGAATAGAAATCGGCATCGGCCATATCATGGGGATAGGAAAATCACTACAGCAAGGCAGGACTCCCCGAGACGCGAAAGGAGAAACGATCAAGGTCGGAATAACCGAGGGCCCATGATGAAAAGCAATTTCGAGAGAACCCCCGGTCACCAAGAAGCACCGCGGTTATCGGAGTACAATTTCAACATTGATGCGGCTACTCTCCTATCGGCTATCGGTCACATCAAGGACACTAAGTGGCCTCGACCGTTACAATAGGATCCGGCCCAAAGGAATCCTAATTTGATATGCAAATATCATGGTACACACGGACACAGGACTGAAGATTATCGACAATTAAGAGAGGAGGTGGCAAGGTTGCTCGAAAACGAATATCTTCGAGAATTTTTGAGTGATCGAGCAAGGAATCATTACGGAAACAGAAATAAACAAGCAAATCAAGAAGAGCCACAACACACAACTAATATGATTATCGGTGGAATAGATGCACCTCAAGGTCCGATGCTGAAGCGCACCAAGATATCCATCACCCGGGAGAAACCGCTCGTGATTACGCGATGGAGGGAATCTTACATTTTAGCAAAGAAGATGCAGAAGGGATCATGCAACCTCACAATGACGCACTAGTGATATCTGTGCTTATGCACAAGATTAAAGTAAAGCTCGTATTGGTCGATCCAGGCAGTTCGGCCAACATAATCCGATCATGGGTTATAAAACAACTCGGCCTGACGGATCGAATTGTCCCTACAGTCCGAGTACTCAATGGATTCAACATGGCGTGTGAAACAACCAAAGGCAAGATAACGTTGCCAATAAACACTGCCGCTACCATTCGAGAAACGAAGTTTTGCGTAATCGGTGGATACATGAGATACAACGCTCTATTCGGGAGGCCACGGATCCACGACATGAGGGCCGTGCCTTCAACACTGCACCAAGTACTGAAATTCCCATCATCTGATGGAATTACAACGGTTTACGGGGAGCAACCGGCTGCGAAAGAAATGTTCGCAGTAGAAGAAATAACGCCAGTACCAGCAGTTCCTTCACAAAAGGTCGAGAACAAGTTGAAATAGCAATCACAGACATCATCCTCGGTAAACATAGATGAACAAGTGTATCTCGAGGATGACGACTACGGAATTACCTGGTCATTCATCAGTCCCAATGAATCCGATGCAACCAAATCAACAATTGAGGAACTCGAGCAAGTTTCGCTCCTAGAAGACTTGCCAGATCGAAAGGTATACCTGGGCGCGGGCCTAAGTTCCGAGCTCAGGACAAAACTTATCCAATTTCTTATAACTAACGAGGATTACTTCGCTTGGTCCCACCTCGATATAACAGGTATACCACCGGAGATAACAACTCACAAGCTAAGCCTAGACCAGAAGTTTCGGCCGGTCAAGCAAAAAAGGTGGCCTCAATCTGTGATCAAACACGCGTTCATCAAGGATGAGGTAACTAAACTTCTAAAAGATATGGTCCATTCGGGAGGTTAAATACCCGGAATGGTTAGCAAATGTAGTGGTAGTCCCTAAAAAGGGGAATAAACTAAGAATGTGTGTAGATTATAAGGATCTGAACAAGGCGTGCCCAAAAGATTCTTTCCCTTTACCCAACATCGATCGCATGATCGATGCCACCGCTGGCCATGAGACCCTTAGCTTTCTCGATGCTTACTCTGGCTATAACCAAATACGAATGGACCCGGCTAACCAAGAAAAAACATCCTTCATCACTAAGTATGGCACATACTGCTACAACGTGATGCAATTCGGGTTAAAAAAATGCAGGAGCCACTTACGAACGCCTAGTAAACCGAATTTTTGAAAAACAACTAGGAAAAACGATGGAAGTTTATATTGATGATATTTTAGTTAAGTCCCTGCGAGCAGAGGACCATTTGAACCATTTGCAGGAAACATTCGAAGTGCTAAAACAATACAACATGAAGCTGAATCCGGAGAAATGCGCGTTCGGTGTGGGCTCAGGCAAGTTCCTCGGTTTCATGGTCTCGAATCGAGGAATAGAAATCAACCCCGAAAAGTTCAAGGCTATCGAGGACATCACAGTTGTAGATAGTGTGAAGGCTGTAAAAAAGCTGACAGGCCGTATAGCCGCTTTTGGACGATTTATTTCGAGATCATCCGATAAAACCCATCAATTTTTCAACCTATTGAAAAAGACGAATAGCTTCTCATGGACACCGGAGTGCCAACACGCGTTAGAGGAGCCTAAAAGGTATCTGTCTAGCCCACATTTGCTGCATACACCGAAGACAGGTGAACGACTCTACCTCTACCTTGCTGTCTCAGAAGTAGCGGTAAGTGGAGTCTTAGTTCGAGAGGAACAAGGTACGCAATTTCCAATTTATTACGTTAGCAGAACCTTAGGCCAGGCTGAAACTAGATACCCTCATTTGGAAAAACTGGCACTCGCTTTGTTGAGTGCCTCCAGGAAACTGAAACCTTATTTCCAATGCCATCCCATATGCGTCATAACGACTTACCCGTTAAGAAGCATAATGCATAAGCCCGAGCTCTCCAGCTGATTGGCCAAATGGGCCATCGAAATAAGTGGGTATGATATCGAGTATCGACCCCGAACCGCCATTAAATCTCAGGTGTTGGCAGATTTCGTCGCCAATTTTACACCATCCTTAATGCCCGAGGTCGAAAGAGAGCTACTGGCTGGATCAGGGACTCCTACGGGAGTGTGGACCCTGTTCATAGATGGTGCCTCAAACGCGAAGGGATGGGGGCTTGGTATCGTGCTAAAGCCCCCAACCGGTAACACAATTCAACAGTCTATCAAGACTGTGAAATTAACTAACAATGAAGCAGAGTATGAAGCTATGATTGTAGGTTTGGAACTAGCCAAAAGCCTGGGAGCAAAAATAATCGAAGCTAAGTGCGATTCCCTTCTGTGGTGAATCAAGTCAACAGAACTTTCGAGGTCAGAGAAGGACGAATGCAGAGATATTTAGACAAATTGCAAGTTACACTGCATAGGTTCAAAGAATGGACCTTACAACACATACCTCGAGAGCGAAACAGTGAAGCCGATGCACTCGCCAGTTTGGGATCATCGGTCGAAGATGATGAGATCGAATCCGAAAAGGTCGTACAGCTCATGAGGTCAGTAGTAGAAGAAGGCCCTGCGGAAATCAACACGACGAGTCTGACTTGGGATTGGAGGAACAAATACATAGAGTACCTAAGCTCCAGTAAACTCCCCTCAGACCCAAAAGAATCAAGAGCCTTGCGCACAAAGGCTGCTCGATTTATTCTATCCGATGACGGAACTTTGTTTAGAAGGACGTTCGGTGGCCCCCTCGCGATATGTCTGGGAC
This sequence comes from Nicotiana obtusifolia, assembly GCA_002018475.1. Lineage (NCBI taxonomy): Eukaryota > Viridiplantae > Streptophyta > Magnoliopsida > Solanales > Solanaceae > Nicotiana > Nicotiana obtusifolia. Next base: position 169,444 of record MCJB01051741.1, read on the forward strand.
CGGGTGACACCGAATACATTTTAAGAGAAATACACGAAGGCACTTGTGGGAATCATTCCGGTGCCGAGCCCCTAATCTGAAAAATAATCAGAGCCGGTTATTATTGGATCGATATGGAAAAGGACGCGAAGGAGTTCGTTCACAAATGTAACGAATGTCAAAGACATGCCCCGATGATCCACCAGCCCGGGAAGACGTTGCAGTCGGTCTTGACACCATGGCCGTTCATGAAATGGGGACTGGACATCGTCAGCCCTCTCCCCTACACACCAGGTAAGGCTCAATTCATTATTTTTATGACTAACTATTTCTCCAAATGGGTGGAAGCGCAGGCATATGAGAAGGTTAGGGAAAAAGAAGTGATCGAGTTCATTTGGGATCACATCATATGTCGGTTTGGGATGCCACCAAAGATCGTGTGTGACAATGGGAAACTGTTCGTTGACAGCAAAGTGACGAAGTTCCTCGAAGATAACAAGATCAAAAGGATCCTATCAACGCCCTATCACCCTAGCGGTAATGGACAGGTCGAATCTACCAACAAAACCATACTTCGAAATCTCAAAAAGAGGTTAACCGATGCGAAGGGGAAATGGAAAAAGATATTGCCTGAAGTCCTATGGGCGTATCGTACAACCGAGAAATCTAGCACCAAAGCCACCCCCTTTTCCCTGGTGTTCGATGCTGAAGCTTTGATACCGGTCGCAGTTGGTGAACCAAGTGTCAGGTTCCGCTATGCGACCGAGGAATTGAATCACGACTATGAATACGAATATGGAACTATTGGACGAAAGAAGGGAAGCAGCCCTTGTTCGATTGGCCACCCAAAAACAAAAGATCGAAAGATACTACAACAGGAGAACCCATCTTCGACATTTCAACATCGGAGATTTAGTACTCAGGAAGGTCACACCTAACACTCAAAATCCGAATGAAAGGAAATTGGGGCCGAATTGTGAAGGACTTTATCCCATCATAAAGATCACCGGAAAGGGATCATACAAGCTCGGAATGATGGACGGCAAACAGCTGCCCAATAATTGAAACATAAATTACTTGAAACGATACTACTATTAAGGTACGATCCTTCATTCTTCATTTTTGTTTGTTTTTATTCTACTAACACTCGCAGGTATCAAATAAAGTAGCCTCGAATCGGAAAGCACTAGATGTTAGGACTGAAAGCACGCGTTGCACTCTTTTTCCCTTCGACCGATTTTGTCCCAAATTGGGTTTTACGACAAGGTTTTTAACGAGGCAACCAGAAAACGTGCTAACTTAGATTTGAAGACTGATTGTATATCAATGACAAAAATATTCGGTGTTAAACATTGATCGACCTCAAATGTCAGAAGATTTCTTAGCTACTTTGATTCAGGGAGACTTCTCAAAGATCATTAGGAATCGATGTAAGGGTCAAATGGTCAAAGGAACCGTACCCAAATAGATTGATCTATCCCCTAAATAAATTGTACAAGCACATGAACAAGAATAAAGATCTCTTGCACCAATATTTTATCTCCGAGCCCGAGGTCCATTTTGATTTTCTTTGTTCAATCAAATACTGACATCACCCAGGGATTCATTCGAAAATCAAATTTAATCGAAGGGGAATAAGACCTACTAAGGCAAACCCTGATTTTTTAGAGGCCAAGGCCATACCGAATTAATGAAACTCGAAGGGGTATAAGACCTACTAAGGCCAACCCGATTCTTAAAAGACTAAGGCCATGCCGAGTTAATGAAACTCGAAGGGGGATAAGACCTACTAAGGCCAACCCGATTCTTAAAAGGCTAAGGCCATACCGAGTTAATGAAAATCGAAGGGGGATAAGACCTACTAAGGCCAACCCCATTCTTAAAAGGCTAAGGCCATGCCGAGTTAATGAAACTCGAAGGGGGATAAGACCTACTAAGGCCAACCCGATTCTTAAAATGCTAAGTCCATACCGAGTTAATGAAGTTCGAAGGGGAATAAGACCTACTAAGGTAAACCCCGGATCTTTACAAGGCTAAGGCCATACCAAGTTAATCGAAGGAATGAAAAAATTTACTAAGGCCTATCCTAGAATTGGCCAAGTCCAAACTGATTTCGAAGAACAGAAAATTCACCAAGATAAACCATCGGTTCTAATGAAAAGAATCGAAACAAGTCAGCAATAAATGAATGAAAGGGAAAAAGACTTATATATATAAGGTATGATTACAAAGGTGGAGACCTCATTACATAATAAAAAAAGGGGGGAAGAGAAGGCGCTTCATTCCGAGTTCTCGGAGTCATCTTCCTCCAGAAAGGCTTATTTTCTGGCTTCGGCCTCGATCTTTTTGGCATCATCGATCTCAATTGATAGACTGAAGCCCCGAGCATGTATTTCCTCGAGAACGGACAGATGAGTTTGACACTTAGTGTAATCAACCAAAATTTTTTATTGATCATGAGCTGCCTCGGCGTCGGCCTTGTACTGGGCCACCAACTCATCGGCCTCATCCTTGGTTGCAGCAACCTCCGATTTCGCCATCTGCAGCTCGTTGACCAAAGCATCACGATCCGAGGAGATCCCGCTAACTCGAGATTGGAGCATATCAGTGCTCTCAGTCAGAGCCTCGATTCTCCCCTTTGCTTCCGTTAGTTGAGTTTCTGATGAAACTAACTGAGCTCGGAAGGCCTCCTTTTCCGAAGCCAGATGATCCATCCTGCTTCTCCATTCATTGGCTTCTGCTCTAGCCTCGCTTGCCTCGGATCGGAGTCCGGTTATTTGATCGAGCTGCTGCCCCATCTGCTTGATTAAGCCTGAATTCTCTCTCTGTACAAAATCTAGTTCGGCCCGAAGGTTCGACATCTCCCCTTCGAGCCGCTCGCAACGCACCGATTCTTCTCGTTGACGAAGAAAAGCCTCATGATGAAGCACCAAGCCTATAAGTACAAAAGAAAGTATGGCAGTTAGTCGAAGTTTTAAAATGCAAAACAGTGAACACCTGATAAGGCTTATCAGAAACTTACCTTATTCAATGCTTGTTGAGCCTCAATGAACAAGCAAGGTACGTCCACCTCGTTCATCTTAGCTTGATCCTCTTCGGTCACCAAACACCGAATATAGCTAGCCACTCCTACAGGAGTGGAAAGGACCTTAGCATCTTCGGGAGTGGAGAACATTATGATTCGCTTCCGATCAGGATCTGAACTCGGAGCAGGAAATCTATCAACCAACTTCGGACCGAAAGATGCCTTGCTCGTTTCGGTGGAGGGACTTTTCCTCTGTACTTCTAGATTATCGAGCCCAAAAGTATCTTCAGTAGACGCCGAATCCACGCCATCAAAGATACCTCGGAAAGGGCCTTCCGGTTCATGGCTCCTGCACGGAGAATGTCCTTTTGCAGCTTGGGCCTCATTCAAGGTCGACTCCGAGAAAGAAGGGGAGTCTATCATTTCTATGGGACCCGAGATCCCCTACGAAGCCCCTGTCACATCGACAGAAGCCCCAGTTCTTGCCCTCTTCGGCTCGATGAAGGTGTGTCTCATCGGCTCTCTGCTCGGGGACTCCCCGTCCTTCAGTTCGAGATGGCTCGTTATCCAAAAGGTCGAAGTCTTCATCCTCCGAGGACAGAATTCGGTCATTAACATTGCCCTTGGGCTTACAAGCTATCCTTTTCCTCGGTCTCTTTCTCTCGGGCTCAGAAGAACTGGGGACTTCTTTCCACTTTTTCTCTTTCTCCTGCTCTAAAGCAGGGGGCTGGAAGGGAACCTCACTACCAGGGGACGCCGGCCTCAGTTCGACGTCCTTTGATAGACCTACAAATAAAGAGTAAAGCAAATTAAAAATCGGCAACATGAAACGCAGAGCTCGAACTTAATCGGTCTCACCATGATTTTTGGCCTCCCATCGGCCCTTTGAGATCTCGCGCCAGGAACGTTCCGAATAGGTTCTTTGGGATACTACTTTTTCGACCCATTCCTTCAGGTGAGAAATCGCGGCCGGCGTACGAGATACAACTACACCATGTGGAATCGGTTAGTGAAATAACGAAGGAAAAACATCGAACAAGTTGAAATATGGGGTAACACTTACTGTTCATGTTCCACTTCTAAGGGAACGGCATGTCTTCAGCCGGAATCAGGTCCGATGTTTTCACCCGAACGAATCGGCTCATCCAACCTCGATCCCTATCCTCATCAATTCTCGAGAAGGGGGCTTTGCTTGCCCGGCGAGCAAGTTTTATCAATCCCCCTCGGAAAAGTCGGTGACTGTATAACCGCAGGAGATGATCAACGGTGAAAGGGTGTCCGTCGATCTCACTTATGAAAAAGAGAAAGAGAATGACTATTCTCCAGAAATAAGGGTGAATCTAAGCCAACGTTACCTCGTACCTTTTGCAAAAGGCAACAATAATAGGGTCCAAAGGGCCCAACGTGAAGGGATAAGTATAAACACTCAAATAACCCTCCACGTGAGTGGTGATCGCCTCTTATGGTGCGGGAACGACCACGCATTTACCGACCCAATTACAATCTTCTTTAACCTTGTCAATGATTTTGTCTGTGATCGAACAAATATACCTAGTGACCGGTTCACACCGGCCTGGTACTGAAGAAGCCTTATCTACTTTAAATTCGATACTGTTCGAACACCCAGTCGGTATGAACGCCTTCAAAGGAGGTTCGGTCACGGTTTCCTCAACATCAACAGGCTGAGGATCTTCAGTAGGTTGAGAAGAAGAAGGGGTCTGTGTCTGAGGGAAGGATTTAGAGGTTTTTGCCATTGTCAATTAGGAGATAAAGAAGCTAAAAAATGTAGGGATGAGATAAGAATAAAAGGGAAAGTCACTTGCGAGAAAGAACTTGAAAAAGAGAATGTTCAGATAGCGTAAACTCCTGAAGATGAAGACAGAGAAGGTTATTTATACCCCCTCAAAGGCGGCGGTTCACATCCCAAAGAGAAGGAGCATTAATTAACATATGTTGATGTTGCAGAGGTTTGTCTGAAGTTTGTCTCTGAAGAGACGTTTTCGATGCATACAACGTACGTCACAGTGCCGCCGTCATTTATCAATGTGATGGTTCATTTCTTTTGATGTGACGCCTCGAATTCCGTGTCACATACACCATGAGTAAGTCACTATTTGACCTAACCAAAAAGTTGCGGCTCATGTCGTTTTTCATCATTACTCTCCAAAAAATGAGGGGACTATCTGTATGGGGTCGAACTCGGACCGCTTGCGTAGGGATAAATCGGGCTCGAGTTTATACGGTTGATATCAATCATAACTATTGCTCGATAGGCGGGATCGAGGATCGAGGATCGAAGAACGAAGGTCGAGACCGAGCACCATCGAATCGGAACTCGAAGCCATGATGCCCGTGATGATTTTGTCGAGGTCGATTATGGGAAATGTCCTAGGGTAAAATTATCAGATCTGCATAACGGAAGGACCAAAAATCCCGTGATACGTAAATATCTCGGCGGGAATCACGGTGTCAATCAACAAAACTGTTGAAATCAGTAAATTAAGGGATTTTTACCTTGTAAATAGATTTTTACCTTGTATAAGAATTATCCCCCCCCCCCCATATAAAGGGACAATGCAATAGTCTGCTGTATTATCTCTTTATTCGTTTGATTCATATTTATTTATCTCGAAGAAATCAATCAAGGCCAAGACTATACAAGGCTTGTGGTTTGCATTTTTTTCAATTTGTTTACCGACTTTAATCTCTATTTTATTCTTCATTATTTGTCTCAAACCAAATCACGCGTCCTTAAAACCACGTACAAATTTAATTGTTATCCAAAGCCAAGGGTAAACACTAGCAAAACAGCCAGATCTCTGTTCCTCTGTTGCAGCAGTAAGAGAGAAAGGGAGAGATGGAGAAGGGGATGGGATAACAGTAGTAGCAGTGGGAATCGCCCTCTAGCCACTGGTCAACTCCAGCAGCGGCGACCTTGAGTGGCAGCCACGTCTCTTACAAGAGGGAGAAAGAGAGCTATGAGAATAAGAACGGGGGCGTCAGAATCTGACCAGCAAAGGTTGCTGGCAAGGGAAGCCAAAGGAAGGTAGCAGTCTCTCTATCTGAGAGAGAAGATTGATACTAAAAGTGAGGGGATCGGCTTATATTGATAAAAGTGAGGGGGAATTAGGGTTTTTTCCCCCTTTTATTAAAATATTGGGTGTAGGGGTGGGGTGTGCAGATATTTTGTATAATGGGTATGCATAAAAGAAGTGTGGACATAGTTTTAAGTAAAAAAAATAAATGTAAAAATGACATGGAAAAAAAACATGTGGACAAAATGTAAAAAATGTCATATCGCGTCGAGTCACATCAACTCACGTCAAGCCATATCATAATGTCTTATCAAATCAAGTGTGTGGTCACAGCAAACATTGACAGGACATTAGATTTGACTAGACTCAATCCAAATTTTAAAATTAATTCTACCGACTTTCAAATAATTACTAGACTATGTTATAAATTGTAAGATGATTACTTAACAAAATTATAGCTCGTAGTATTATTAAAATGTCAATTACTACAACAATATTTAGTAATTATTATTTTAAAGAACAATAAATTGATGAATATCCTAATATATGGAAAAGAGGACAATAATCAATAAATTGTTTCTACTTCTAGAAAAATGCACAAAAATGGTAGTATTTAACTAATTACAATAAAATGATAAAATTTTTGTATTTTGTAAAATTAGGAATAATTATCAATAAATTGCATTAAAGTTAAATAATGTGCAAAAAACTATATTTTATCATTTTTTAACTAGGAAGCCTGCAGAAATTAGTTTTTAAAAACGTAGGGTCATAATTGAGTGTCAACAGCTGCCCCTCTTTGACCGGAGATGATGCAAGAGTCTTTGAGCAAAGAAATTTAACATGTACTCAATTTTATCCCGATATGACGGGATAGGGAATGAAGAATGGGGATTTTTAAAAGATTATGACAGGACTCTGGTATTTGAGTTGCCTACATATCTCGGGTTGCACGAGAATCAGGCCGCATGTAATTTTGGAACGCAATTGAGTGCTACTTATGGATTGCAGCCTCATGTAGTGGAAGACAGATGTTCGAGGACGACAAGGTTTGTGTAATCTCAACATTGCTTCCAAAATTGCCCCAGTGTCGGACTGTAGTAACACTAGAACGTGGGTGTTGGATGATGGATAGATTGATTTGAATGGATTTTACGGTGGCTATGGCCATGCTCTGTGTTGAGTTTTCCTACATATCTCGGATGTAACAAGAATCAGGTCGGTTGTAGTTCAAGAAGTGACGGGATGGTGTGATTTTGATTTTTGATTATGAAAATTGCCCCGGCATCAAGCTGTGAAGTTTTGACTATGGGGGTTCGAATTACCTACACATCCCATGTTGATGGGACATAGGTTGAATGATACTTTGGGACGTGCTGGAGATTGTTGTTGGAAAGCTCGACGTCCGTCCTCAAAATTTGCCCAACTTTATTTGCTAGAAAATAATTCCACGTTGTGTCGCCTCTTTGATCAAGAGAGTTGACAAAATGTGGACTATGCTTCTGGTTGACTTGGGAAGATGGATTGTAGTAGTTTTGAATGATGTATGTGGAGATGCGAGAATGATGCGATTTTTATTTTTGAATGAAATAGAGTCCTAGGTTGGGACTCTAATTTGAAAGGGATCCGGGCTAGATACCAGTCTGAAGTGATCGGAGCACTTTAGATTTTTAAATTCGGGTTGTGTACTGGTCCGAAGCGACTCCGGAGCACTTTGGCTTTTGAAGGAAATCAGGGCTGTGTACCAGTCCGAAGCAATCGGAGCACTTTGGATTGTTGAAGAAAATTCGGGTTGTGTACCGGTCCAAAGGGATACCGGAGCACTTGAAAATGTAAAAATGAGTTTTCGGTTGTGTACTGGTTCGAAGCGATATCGGAGCACTTGAATGAGAAAATAAAATCTAGGCTATGTACCGGTCCAAAGCGATATCGGAGTATTTTGTATGTAAAACTGGCTGGTAGTTACGGTTCCAAAGCGATATCAGAGAATTTAAGTATAAAATACCCGAATTAGAAGTTGCGTGCCTGTAAATTTGAAGTTGAAAGGAAATGCCCATTGTTCAGGAGGGCGTCTGGAAAAGCAAGAAGCTATTTTTTAGATGCAAAATGATAGAATTTTGAAATGATATGGCTGGATCTGACTTAGATTGCATGCATATCCGAATAGAATCAGGCCAAAACTTTTTCGACTACAAAAGATGACTGAATCCGATGTGGATTGCCTACGTATTCCTACCAAAGGAAATCAAGTCGCGACGTAGTACAAAATATATAGAAATAATTTTTTTTTATTTTCTATTACAAGTGTGGGACCCGACCCTATGTGAGTTGCCTATGTATCCCACCGTGGTCAGTCAGGTCGGGCGTAGTTCTGTTACAACAAAACCTAACTCTAGTGTCGATAAAACTTGACTCTTTTTGTTTTCTCTATTTTTACTGATTTATTGATCGATCATCATCATTCATTTTTTTTGACTTCAGTTGGTACCAACAATTAGTTTTGTGCATAAGAATTTCCACCATATACTTTCCATCAAACCGAGATCAGCTTATGGGTAATTCCTATAGCTTCAAGTGGTGTCTCAGGTATACCTAAGTATCGACAAGATTTGTTCGTCTTGCTTCAACCAAAGGTTTTGAATTATGTCTGTCCTCATGTTTCAAATGCCCTCGCCACAAAAAAAAAGTCCTAATTTGCACACATATTCGAAGTATTTTTGTATTTTGATTTTAGGACATTTTACGAAGCACACTCACACTCGATAGGATGTTCAATGCATGCAGTTGAGATACCATATGCTTGGCTTTTATGTGAGTATCCACTAATATGAGAAAACTTGGAGTAGGACCATGTAGGGCTTGTTATTGGCTTGTAATGTAGGCTTGGGGTCAGGTGGGATGTTCATTTGGGGCAAAAGTGACTAACTCCTCCTTGAACACTGCACTGTATCCGTGTCTTTGGCATTCAAACCATGCTTCGGCGCTTGATCTTGTTCGGTTCGATGTCCTTTTCTTTAGTCTGACTTCTTTTGAACTTGTCTTCTTGTTGGAGGTTCTTCTTACTTTTCGAAGTTCTTTTCTCTTTTTTATTTTTTTTATTTTGAGGTTTCTCCTGTTTTGCAAGAGTTTTTCCCTTCTTTTCGTTGGAGTTCCTCCTCTTTGAGTTTGAGGAGTTTTCTCCTTTTTGATGGATTGTTCCTTGAATTTGCGGAAGTTTTCTCCTTCTTGTTGGATCCTCCTTTTGAATTTGTGGAGTTTCCTTTTCCTTTTTCTTGAAGTTATGTCTCTGATTGTCTTGGACATTGTATTTGTTGTTTTTTCATGCTTGACTCCTTCACTTTAGTCTTCGCCCAAAGCTACACGTTTTCAGTGCGCGCAAGGAGGTTGGGACAAGCGAGGGATAGTGCTTGTAAGCGCAAAGAAAGGTACAGGCTAATATGTGGTTTGTCGAATAAAAAGGCTCAAGGCTCAAGGGGGGATACTAGGGATTAATGTCATTTGGTGGGATCGAAAGGCTCAAACGGGTCAAAGAAGGCCTACGATCTTTTCCTAAAGCATTACTCAGGATTTCGCCTCAATAACATTCGGGCCAAGTTCTAGATCAACAATGCAATGCAATGAATATTTAATCTAAAGCTCACCACACAATGCACTAGAAACGATGAGGTCGGCTTTGTTCTTACCCTAACTATAAGCACGAGATTTTTGCATCAGCTACGGCATAATTAAGAGGTACCACAAGAGTCTATGGTATACCCGAGGTTGATCCTCTCCATCATACAAATGAATATGTTCTTCACACTCCTAATTATATTGGTACCAACCAAATCAAATTTGGATGACGATTTTTTTGATTTTTTACATATATTTTTCTTTTTGATTTTTGATTTTTTGTAAATATATATTTTGACTTAATCAATATTTTTTTGTGATTTTGACAATATATTTTTTTTTTATTTTTGGACATAATTATCTTTTTTGGGTTTTTTTTAAAAAAAACATGAGACTGAACCCGAAGGTTGCCTACGTATCTCGTTGAAATGAGAATCAGGTCAAGTATAATTCAGGAAGATTAGAAATAGAAAGAAAAGTATTTTTAAATTTTTATCTCATTTCATTTTTTGAATTTTTGAATTAATCGATTTTTGTGATTTTTGATAGAGAGAACTGAACGTAAAAACGGGCTTTGTAGTTACCGTTCGAAGTGATATCAAAGCATTGAAAGCTAGACGGGCGTTGTAGTTACCGTTTCGAAGCGATATCGGAGCATTGACAGGAAATAAAATCTCCACACGATGGGACTGACGAGAAAGAAATTTTGAATCTCCATGCGATGGGATTATTCGACAGGCTGTGTACCGTTCCGATGCGATATCGGAGCATTTGAAAGGAATAAAAATTCGAATCTCCACCCGATGGGAGTATTTAACGAGCTGTGTGACGTTTCGATGCGATATGGGGGCATTGTACATAAATGAAAATTCGAGTCTCCACGCGTTTGGAGGATTTGACGAGCTGTGTACCATTCCGATGCGAGATCAGAGCATCGACAGGAATGTGAAATCTCCGCACATAGGAGAGACATTAATTGAAAATCTCTAAACGATGGGAGTGGCTGAAAATATATGATCTCCACGCGATGGGAGAGATAGGAATTGAAAATCCCCGGACGATGATAGTATTTTTTTTATTTTTGAAAAATGAGATCGAACACGGAAAGGGTCCTTTATTGATTTTTTCTGAAAAATATGACCGAACCCGAAGTTTGCCTACGTATCTCGTTGAAATGAGAATCAGTTCAGGCGTAGTTCGGGAAGATTAGAGATAAAGGGATGATGATTTGGATTTTGAATTTCCTCAAGGAAAGAGGATGATATTTTTGGGTTTTGATTTTGATGTCTCACGAAGAGACTTCTAGAGAAGCAACAGAGGAAGATATATATGTGTTTATTATTTTTTTTGAATTTTGGAAATGATCTTTTCACACAGATCTTCGGTCAACTGTGGCCCAAGTGGCCATACATGACTGATTCGTCCAGTAATACGAGAAAATCCGGACCCATGACAGGTTGCCTATTATCTTGACACGAGGTCAAGAATCAGGTACGCGTAGTTCGTGAAGGTTGGAGAGTATAAGATGTATGTTTTTCAACACCTCTTTTACTCTCCTATTTTCAAGGAATTGCAACAACCTATATTAACTGTATCACAGATATATATAAAATGCAAAAGTATAGAAAAACTCGGAGCGATGCCTCGTTGTACTCATGATTGGATATGGTGTCTCTGGAGCTGAAGAATGACTCCATCCAGAAGATGTGCCCCAGCTGCTCCTTCAAATAGTTTCTTTGATGCCCCCTGACTATTTGCGAGATAGTTATTGTGGTTGTCTGCCAATTGAATGCAGGGATATTTTGTTGCGACCTTCAAGTTTTCCACGTGAACCTTTTGGTGATCGTCCCCAGCTATTAGCCAGGGCAATTATCTGATCAAGATATAGAAATATTGTGAGAGTAGTGTAGTCATAAATGATGAAATTAAGAAGTGATTGCACAAATAACACTCCCTTGATTGTTTGGTTGATATTCCACAATGTCTGATGTCGGATGCTATCTCCCGTGCAGTACCAGGATGATGCACCTTTCGGCTGTCCATGGAATCATTTAAATCGTCCCCGGTTGACAACCGGGAACGATGTTCTGATCTGAATATATAGAAAAGTGGTGAGAGCACCGAAGTCATGAAAATGATGGAGTTTATTGTAAAACTGCTACTCCCCTGAATATCTGACTGATGTTCCATCAAAGTCCAAGACCAGATGTTATATCCCGTGAAGTCCCAAGATGATGTACCTACAAAGGCAGAGGAGAAAATATTAGGGTCCTCTCAAACAATATTATAGAATTGAGAGGGTATAGAGTTAGGTTGTTCATCCAATGGTGTATCCGATTGTTAACGAGAACGCAGTGTCGGCATTCCATGATGTTTCCGGAGATGATGTTGTCCCTCCTGCGTCCAAAGAAAAAATCTATGTTCGAGGAAGGGAAGTTGATTCATGTTGACTTAAGGCTTTGCTTGTTCTTCTTTGTTTGTTCGAGTCGTGCAAGCATGGTTGTCACGACCCCAATTTCCCACCTTGGGATGTTGTAATGGCACCTAGTCTCTAAGACTAGGTAGGACTAAACGCATCGGACACCAAAATGCATGTATTTCAAAGTAAAATTCAAGAACTACTATAATTGCAACTAGCGTGTGAATCCTATCAATTCAATTCTAGATGATACCAAATTTTACAGACAAGTCCTATATAGCATAACGGACCTATTCCAAGTCCCAAAATCACATTCCGAACCCGATAGCCAAGAGTCAACCTACGGTCAAACTTCTAAAGTTCAAATTGCCAATTTTCGGCAAAACAACACAATCAACCTATGGACTTCCGAATTCGACTCTGGGCACACGTCCAAGTCCAAAATCACGCTATGAAGCTATCGGAGCCATCAAAACACTGTTCAGGTGTTGTTTTCACAGAAGTCAAAGTTTAGTCAACAGCTCTAACTTAAGCTTCTAAGTCGAGAACCAAAGGGTCTAAATCAACCCAAAATCTTTCCAGAACGAAACCAATCAACCCTGAAAGTTATAAAATCATAAACACACATGTGCAAAGAATCAAAAAGGAAACGGCACGCAATTACACAAAACGATTGGTCGGGTTGTAACATTCTCCCACTCTTAAAATAAATGTTTGTCTTCGAACGTGCATAAGGACATACCTGAAGTGGTGAAAACGTGAGGATAACGACTCCGCATGTCGTGCTCGGTCTCCTAGCTCCCCTCCTTGACCGGATGACCCCTCCATTGAACCTTCCCTGAAGCAATATTCTTTGATCTCAATTTCTAGACCTGTCTATCAAAGATAGCTATTGGCTCCTCAATATAGGTCAAATCCTTGTCCAATTGGACTGAGCTGAAGTCTAATACATGGGACGGGTCACCATAATACTTCCGGAGCGTAATACATGGAAAATCGGGTGAACCACCAATAGGCTAGGTGGCAATGCAGGCTTGTAGGCCACCTCCCCCACTCGCTCAAGGATCTCAAAGGGACTGATATATCTAGCGCTCAACTTGCCCTTCTTCCCGAACCTCATCACACCCTTCATGGGTGAAACCCGAAGCGAAACCCGCCTCCGACCATAAATGCTACGTCACGAACCTTTTGATCAGCATAACCCTTCTACCTAGATTGAGATATATGAAGTCGATCCTGGATCAACTTGACCTTCTCCAAGGCATTTCGAACCAAATAAGTGCCCAACAATCTAGCCTCTCCCGGCTCAAACCAACCAACTGGAGATCGGCACCGTCTCCCATATAGGCCCTCATAAGGAGCCATCTGAATACTCGATTGGTAGCTGTTGTTGTAGGCAAACTCTGCAAGCAGCAAGAACTGATCCCAAGAACCCCCGAAATCCATAACACAAGCATGAAGCATATCCTCTAATATTTGAATGGTGCGCTCGAACTGCCAGTTTGTCTGGGGGTGGAATGTTGTACTCAACTCAACTCGTGTGCCTAACTCACGCTGCACAGCTCTCCAGAAGTGTGATGTAAACTACGTGTCCCGCCAGAGATAATGGATACCGGCACGCTATGAAGTCTGACAGTCTCGCGGATATAGATCTATTCCAGCTGCTCTGAAGAATAGTTAGTCACCATCGGAATGAAATGAGCTGACTTGGTCAACCTATCCACAATCACCCATACAGCATCAAATTTCTTCAAAGTCCGTAGGAGTCCAACAACGAAGTCTATGGTAACACGCTCCCACTTCCACTCAGGAATCTCAAGTCTCTAAAGAAAACCGCCTGGCTTCTGATGCTCCTGCTTCACTTGTTGACAATTTAGACACCGAGCTATATACTCCACCATGTCTTTCTTCATTCTCCTCCACCAATAGTGCTGCCTCAAATCCTGATACATCTTAGCGATACCCGGATGAATGGAGTACCGCGAACTGTGGGCCTCCTAAAGGATCATCTCACGCAACACATCGACATTGGGCACACATAACCGTCTTTGCATCCACAACGCACCGTCATCTCAAATAGAAACCTCCTTTGCATCACCGTGTTGTATCGTGTCCTTAAGGACAAGCAAATGGGGGTCGTCATACTGACGCTCTCTGATGCGCTCATATAAGGAAGATCGAGAAGCCACGCAAGCAAGAACCTGACTGGGCTCCGGCAATCCAATCTAACAAACTAGTTGGCCAAGGCCTGAACATCTAGGGCTAGTGTCCTCTTTGCTGCCGGTGGATATGCCAAACAACCGATACTCTTCGCCTTTCAACTCAGGCATTGGCTACCACATTGTTCTTCCCGGGATGATATAGAATGGTGATATCATAGTCTTTAAGCAACTCTAACAATCTCCAATGCCGCAAATTAAGATCTTTCTGTTTGAACAAATGATATAGACTCCGCTGGTGGATATAGACCTCAAAATGGACATCGTACAAATAGTGCCTCCAAATCTTCAATGCATGAACCATAGCTACAAATTCTAAGTCGTGGATTAGATAGTTCTTCTCATGGACCTTCAGCTGCCGAGATGCATAGGCGATCACCCTACCGTCTTGCATCAACACCACACTGATCCCAACACACGAAGCATCACAATATACAGTGTAAGATCCCGAACCCGTAGGCAACACCAACAATGAGGCTATAGTCAAAGCAGTCTTGAGGTTTTGAAAGCTTGCCTCACACTACTCAGACCATCTGAACAGAGTACCCTTCTGGTCAGTCTTGTCATAGGTGCAGCAATGGATGAGAAACCCTCTACGAAACGGTGATAATACCAGGCCAAACCGAGGAAACTCCGAATCTCACTAGCTAAAGACGGTCTGGACTAACTCTAAACTACTTCAGTCTTTCTCATATCTACCTTGATCCCCTCACTCGACACCACATGACTTAAAAATGCCACTGAATCAAGCCAGAACTCACACTTCAAAAATTTTGCATACAACTTCTTCTCTCTCAAGGTTTAGAGAACGATCCTCAGATGCTGCTCATGATACTCCCGACTACGGGAGTACACCAGGATGTCATCAAGAAACACAATGACGAATGAATCAAGTTATGGCTAGAATACACTGATCATCAGGTGCATAAATGTTGCTGAGGCATTGGTCAGCCCAAATGACATCACAAGGAACTCGTAGTGACCGTACTGAGTCCTAAAAGCAGTCATTGAGATATCTGTATCCTGAATCTTCAGCTGATCATACCCTGACCTCAAATATATCTTTGGGAACACTCTGGCACCCTGAAGCTGGTCAAATAAGTCACCAATGCGCGGTAACGGATATTTGTACTTCACTGTAACCTTGTTCAATTGCCGATAATCAATACACATGCACATAGAACCATCCTTCTTCTTCACAAAAAAAAAATCAGAGCACCCCAATACGACACACTAGGCCGAATGAAACCCTTATCAAGCGACTCTTGCAACTACTCCTTCAACTCTGCTAGGCAATACAATATGGTGGAATAGAAATGAGCTGAGTATCCAGCAACAAGTAATACCAAAATCGATATCTCTATCGGGCGGCATTCACGGAAGATCTACTGGAAATATATCTGGGAAGTCTCTCACTACCGGAACTGACTCAACGGTAGGAGTACCAACACTAATATCTCTCACAAAGGCTACATTTGCATCCCACACCTTTTCAAACATTCACTGAGCCTTTAGAAAGGACATAACCCTGCTAGGGACATAATCCAATGTACTCATCCACTCCAACTGCAGCAAACCTGGCATAGCCAATAACACAATCTTGGCGTGATAATCCAAGGTAGCATGATAGGGCGACTAACAGTCCATGCCCATGATCCACAATAATAGATCTCCCACAGGCATGGACAAATAAACAGGATAACTCAAAGAATCACAAGATATATCAAAATATGGAGCACGGTAAGATGACACATATGAATAAGTGGATCCCGGATCAAATAAGACTGATGCATCTCTATGACAAACCAGAACCATACCTGTGATGACTGCGTCTAATGCGATTGCCTCCGTCCTACCCTGAAAAAGCATAGAATCTGGCCTGGCCTCCCCCTCTAGGGCGACCTTTACCAGCCTAAAATCCACCCCTAGCTAGCTGTGTGGGTGGAGCGGCAAGTTGAGCAGCAACCATAACCTGTGAAGTTTGTGGACCATGTGGTGGAGGTGCACCTGTCCTAAGTCTGGGACAGACCCTCACCATAGGACATGTATCACCACACTCAAAGCAAGCTCTCGATGGACGTGGCCGCTGGACTGTCCGTTGAAGGCACCCGTGTTGGAGGTGCACTAGATAGTGGCTGAGCAAAGTTGGCAACCTAGGACCTTGTAGTAGCTGGAGCACCACTAGAAGCTGGAAGTGCTGAATGAACAGGACAGCTCACATAGCCTCTACTATGATGGGCTATAACAGCAGCGTGGCCACCACTAGATCCTCCAGTGCCTCAAGGCCTTCTGGCCTTCCTATCCTCTCTCTCACGGCCCCGCATACCCTCCAATCTCCGTGCGATCTCTACCACCTATTGATATGGGGTATCTATCTCCATCTCTCGAGCCATCCTGAATCTAATACCATAGTTGAGCCCCTCGATGAATCAGCAAACTCGCTCTCTGACTATAGAAACCAAGGCAGGTGCATGTCTAGACAAATCATTGAATCGGACAACATACTCTGACATTATCGTAGTACCCTGGCGCAACTGCTCAAACTCCGCGCGCCATGCATCCCGAAGGGTCTGAGGAACAAATTCTCTCAAAAACATCTCTGAAAACTTAGTCCATGTAAGTGAAGCTACATCGGCTAGGCTACCCTACTCGTAAGCCCGCCACCACTGACACGCTGCTCTTGATAGGTGGAATGTAGTAAAAGCAACTCCGCTCGTCTCCTCAATACCCATGGTTCAGAGAATACAGTGGCACTTCTCTAGAAAGCCTTGTGCATCCTCTGTAGCTAGGCCACTAAAAGTAGGAGGGTGATACTTCTTGAACCTCTCAAGTCTAAGATGCTCCTCCTCATATGCCACTGCCCTAACTTCAGGATGAACCGGAATGATAGATTGCGCTGCCATAACCTCTGGGACCTGATCAACATGGACCTGCTGCTCTGGAGTACAGACCGAGGGAGTCTGAGCTCCTCCCCCAGCCTGAGATATGGCTGGTGCAAGTCGAATCAACCCCCCCTGAGCTAGTGTACCGAACATGCTCAGAAATCATGCTAGGGTCTCCTAAAGTATAGGGGTTACAACAGGCGCCTCTGGTGCCTGTCCCCCAATTGGAGCTACTGGCAGGTGCTCTAGCTGCGCCACGTGCCCCTCCTCAGCCTCTGCCCTGACGCTGGCCTCTCGCGGCTCTAGCAGGGGGCACGGCTGTTTGATCGTCGGATCCAGCAGTGCATGTGCTCACCATCTGTGAGATAAAAGAAAGTCAAATATTTAGATTTTGAAGCCAACTAATTTGCACGATAAGGAAATACAAAGAAGCGTTCCTAGTAATTTTGCAGCCTCTCGAAGATAAGTACAGACGTCTTCGTACCGATCCGCAAGACTCTACTAAACCTGCTTATGACTCGTAACACCTATGAACCTAAAGCTCTGATACCAACTTGTCACGACCTCAATTTCCTATCTTAGGATGTCGTGATGGCACCTCGTCTCCAAGACAAGGTAAGCCTAACATTCATGAATACTTATCGGAATTTAACAACTAAGATAACAGGATAGTCCAAAAGAAAACTCATAATAAATCTAAAAGAGAACATCTATAACAAAACTCCCAAAACCGGTGGAACTGAGTCATAAGCTCTACACGAGTACACTGTAAAATCCCTAGTACAGCACTATCTAGATAAAGAGCGACCAGTAGAAAAATAAGGATAGAAAGTGACTCCGAGTCCTGTGGACGCCAAGCATGTATACCTTGAAGTCTCTGGGATGTATAGCCAAATCAATGACGCCCTAGCCTAATATGAGGAACCTGGATCTGCACAAAAAGATGTGCAAAAGCATAGTATGAGTACACCACAATGGTACCTGGTAAGTATCAATCCTAACCTTGGTAGAATAGTGATGAGGCCAGGTCATGGAACCTACTAGGACATGATAAACAGAACAAATAATATATCATAACGGGAAGTAATGGAAACAGAGAAATGATTGATAACGAAGAAATTTAGTAACATAAATTACTGACAGAATTGTGAGCATACGATAAAGAGAAGGAAGTCAGCTATGAGAACCACAAATAGCCAAATATGGACAAAATTGGTAAGAATGAAAGCAACACGAAAGGTTAAAACCAATAACTCTTTTTCAACATGAAATGCACAACAAGAATCATAATCGAGGTACCGCCTTGTATACAACAAGAATCACAACTGAGGTACCATCTCGTATTCACATTTCTCAATTTCAATCACAATCTTTCCTTATACCGCCGCGTGAGCCTTAGATTTAGATGGTTTTGAAAGCATTTTTCCCGAAATAGCTATATGTACTTTAGCTTACCTTATGTCACCGCGTGGCTTCAAGTAATTCCCTTACTAGCTACACACACATAAATCCCACCTTATACCGCCGTATGCACATTAACCTTTATCCTTATACCGCCGATTGCGCATCAGTATCACAAGAAAGTAACAACTCGCACCACAAGTGCCCATATGACATAACTTGCCAAAAATCAACAATATCAATGTTTCCACAATAATAGCCCATGGCTCAACCACAATGTGTACAAGAATCTCAAAAATAAAAAAATGAATGTGATTTGCACAACAAGAAAGATGACTCAACAATTAACAACTTCACCTCAATGTGATAATGGCTTTTACAACGTCAACACCAATAACTCAACAAGAAAATACTCCAAAAAATAACAATTTACAAGCAAAGATAATTCAACAATTTAAAGAGATAAAAAGACAATAAGGAAGACAATAATTTCAACTAAAGCATGTAAGAGTCTAAACAACCTAAACTGGTCAAATGCCACATATAACCCGTGTATAGTCACGACCCTAGTTTCCCATCGTAGGATGTCATGATGGCACCAAGTCTCTAAGACTAGGTAAGCCTAACATGCATAGAGAAATTGTGGTAATAGTACTAAAACTTCAAATTAAATCTCTACACCATTATAATAACTCAAAAGTACAATAACGAACACTTCCCCAAAAACTGGTGGAACGGAGTCATAAGCTCTACAAGAAAGTACTAATAGTCTCGATATACAATATTGTTTGAAACAAGACGTAAATAATAATATGTCTAAAATAGAAGGTAACTCCTAGGCCTATGGACGTCGAACAGGTTACCTTGAAGTCTCCAAAAGCAGCTACTCAATCAACCTCTAGCATCCGGCACGGGCAGACGTACGTAGATCTACACAAAAATGTGCAGAAGCGTAGTATGAGTACACCATAACGGTACCCAGTAAGTATCAAGCCTAACTTCGGTAGAGTAGTGATGAGGTCAGGTCAAGACACCTACTAGAACATAATAAACAAAACGAATTACAAGAACGAGAAGTAATGTAAAGCGGAGATTTAAGTAATATGAAGCAAGTTAATAACATAGACTAATGAAAGGATTGTAAGCATTGATATAACATAAAGGAAGCAATTGAAGAGAACCACAATGATCATATACGGACAATTACAAATAAAACAAGGAAGAACAAAACAACAACAAGCGTTCTCACCAATAACTCATTGCAACATGAGATAAACAACATGAATCACAACGAGGTACCGCCTCGTGTACAATAAGAATCACAACCGAGGTACCGCCTCGTATATAACAAGAATCATAACTGAGGTACCGCCTCGTATTCACATTTCTCAATTTCAATCGCAATCTTTCCTTATACCGCCACGTGATCCTTACATTTAAATAGTTTTGAAAACATTTTTCTTGAAATAGCTACGCCCACTTTAGCCACCTAATGACGCCATGTGGCTTCACGTAAGTCCCTTACAAGCAACACGCACATAAGTCCCACTTTATGCCGCGGGATGCACATTAACCCCTATCCTTATACTGCCGCATGCACATCAATATCACATCACAATAATAACTCGCACCGTAGGTGCCCATATACCACAACTTACCAATAATCAACCACATCAATGTTTCCATAACAATAGCCCATGGCTCAGCCACAATGTGTACAAGAATATCAACAATAACAATGAATGTGAATTTCTCAACAAGAAAGATATCTCAACAATTAACTCTTCGCCTCAATGTGATAACAGCTTTCACAACTTCAAAATCAATAACTCAACTATGAGAAAGATAATGTGTAACCATGACAATAAATAAAAATAACTCACAATGGAAGAGATAACATGTAACGATGACTCCAAATAAGGATAATCAACAATGAAAGAGATACCATGTGACAATGACTTCAACTAATGATAAATCAACAATAGAAGTGCGACATGTAACAATGACAAAAAAATGTTGAATCAACAATGGAAGGGACAACATGTAACAACGAATTCAAACAATGATAAATCAACAATGGAAGAGATAACATGTAACAATGAACGAGGCAATAACTTCAACTAAAGCATAAGAGCAAAATATCAAGTAAGATGTAGAACAAGTGCTAAGAAAGTCAGCTAAGTCATGTAAGGATAGACTAACACAAGTAAGAGTAGATTGACTATGAGAATTTAGAACATGATATGACAATTCAATTAATGCATACAAAAAGAGTCTAAGTAGCCTAAACCGATCAAATACCATATATAACCCGTGTACCCACTCGTCACCTTACATACAAGGCTTTCGCATAGGCAAGATACTTACCTCAACTAGGCCAACTCAACCCTCAAAAATAGCTTTTCCCCTAAATTCACCTCCACACAGCTCAAATCTAACCAAAATCGACTTAATATCATTAAAAAATGCAAGGGAAATCAATTATAATAGATAAAGTTGTGATCTTTACACTTTTCCCAAAACGTCAACAAAAATCAACCGGGGGACTGCCTGGTCAAAACCCAGGTCCAAGAGTAGATTCCGACAACCCATAACCCCATGAGTTCATACATGTGATTAGTTTCAAAATCCGAGTCCAAATCGATTCTCAGTACTCAAATTCTTATATTTCAAAAACTTGACAAAGTTTCATAAATTTTCACTTTGATTCACATGATGTTGATGTTAAATCTAAGATATATTGATGAAATATAGTTGGAGATAGATTAGAATCACTTACCCAAAGTTTGTGGATGAAAATCCCCTCTCCAAATCGCCTCCTACCGAGTCTAGGGTTCTAAAATGAGAGAATATGAGACGAAATCCCAACTTCCAGCCCTTTTGATCAGCTACAGTTGTCGCAATTGCGACATGGGTTCGCTATTGCGAACCCTCGTAATTGTGAGGTATTCCTCGCAAATACGGCCATTAACAGTCCTATGAGGAGGTCGCAATTGTGACTCTGACTATTCATTTGCAAACCCTATCTCCGTTGCAAATGCGACCGTTTTGTCGAAAATGCGAACTACCCCTCTACTACTTCGCAATTGCGATAGCAAGATTGCCATACCTGAGTCCCCCTCCTAAACTCGCAATTGCGAACCTGGTGTTCGCAAATGCGACACCAGAGGCCGATGCACACCAGATCCTATTTTTCGGTCCAAAACATTCTGTAACATGCCTGAAACTCATCCGAGCCCACGGGGCTCCAAACCAAACATCCACACATGTCTAATAACATCATACGATCTCGCTCAAGCGATCAATACACAAAAATAACATCTAAAACTACGAATCAAACACCAAAATGCATAAGTTTCAAAGTAAATTTCAAAAACTACTAGAATTGTAACTTAGTGTACGAATCCTACCAATTCAACTCCAAATGATACCAAATTTTGTAGATAAGTTCTAAATAGCATAACGGACCTATTCCAAGTCCCAAAATCAAATTATGAACTCAATAGCTAAAAGTCCGCCTATAGTCAAACTTTTACAACTTCAAATTGTCAAATTCTGGTAATACAACACAAATGAACCTATGGACTTTCGAATTCAATTACAGGAATACGCCCAAGTCCAAAATCACGATATGAAGCTTTCGGAGCAATCAAAATACTGTTTCAGAGTTGTTTTAACAAAAGCCAAAGTCTGGTTAACATTTCTAACTTAAGCTTCTAAGTCAAGAACCAAAGGGTCCAAAACAAATCGAACTCTTCCCCGAATGAAACTAACCAAACCCGTAAGTCATAAAACCATAAACACACATGTGTGAAGCATCAAAAGGGGAAACGGGGTACAATTACACAAACGACCGGTCGGATCGTCACATTCTCCCCTTCTAAAAATAAATGTTCATCCTCGAATGTGCATAAGGACATACCTGAAGTGATGAATAGATGAGGATAACAACTCCGCATGTCGTGCTCGATCTCCCAGGTCACCTCCTCGACCGGATGACCCCTCCATTGAACCTTCACTGAGCAATGTTCTTTGATCTAAACTTTCGGACCTGTTTGTCCAAGATAGCCACTGGCTCCTCAATATAAGTCAAATCCTTGTCCAATTGGGCTGAGTTGAAGTCTAAAATATGAGACGGAACAGCATGATGCTTTCGGAGCATATAAACATGGAACACCTGATGAACCGCAGATAAACTAGGTTGCAATGCAAGCTTGTAGGCCACCTCACCAATCATCTCAAGAATCTCAAAAGGTCTGATATACTTAGAGCTCAGCTTGCCCTTCTTCCAGAACCTAATCATACCCTTCATGGGTGAAAATCAGAGCAAAACACGCTCTCCAACCATAAATGCTACATCATAAACCTTTCGATCGGCATAACTCTTCTGTCTAGACTGGGATGTACGAAGCCGATCCTGAATCAACTTGACCTTCTACAAGGCATCTCGAACCAAATCCGTGCCTAACAATCTAGCCTCTCCCGGCTCAAACCAACCAACTGGAGAATGACACTTTCCCCAATACAGGGCCTCATAAGGAGCCATCTGAATACTCGATTGGTAGTTGTTGTTGTAGGCAAACTCTGCAAGCGGCAAAATCTGATCCCAAGAACCCCCCGAATCCATAACATATGCACAAAGTATATCCACCAATATTTGAATGGTACACTCGGACTATCTATCCATCTGGAGGTGAAATGTTGTAATCAACTCGACTTGTGTGCCTAACTCCCGCTGCAAAGCTCTCCAAAAATGTAATGTAAACTACCTACCCCAACTAGAGATGATGGATACCGGCACGCCATAAAGTGGAACAATCTCGCGAATATGGATCTGAGCCAGCTGCTTTGAAGAATAGGTAGTCACCACCGAAATGAAATGAGTCGACTTGGTCGACCTATCCACAATCACCCACACAACGTCAAATTTCTTTTGAGTCTGTGGGAGCCCAATAACGAAGTCCATGGTAACACGCTCCCATTTCCACTCTGTAATCTCAAGTCTCTAAAGCAAATAGCTCGGCCGCTGATGCTCATACTTCACTTGCTGACAATTTAGGCATCGAGCTACATACTCAACTATGTCTTTCTTCATTCTCCTCCACAAATAGAGCTGTCTCAAATCCTGATACATCTTAGCGGTACCCGGATGAATGGAGTACTGCGAACTGTGGGCCTCCTGAAGGATCTTCTCACGCAACCAATCCATATTGGGCACACATAATCAGCCCTGCATCCGCAACACCACGTCATCTCCAATAGAAACCTTTTTGGCATCATTGTGCTGAGTCGTGTCCTTAAGGAAAAGCAAACCGGGGTCGTCATATTGACACTCTCTGATGCGATCATATAAAGAAGACCAAGAAACCACGCAAGCAAGAATTTGACTGGGCTCCAAAACATCCAATCTAACAAACTGGTTGGCCAAGGCCTGAACATCTAGGGCTGGTGGCTTCTCCGTTACCGATAGATATGCTAAACTGCCCAAGCTCTCCACCTTTCAACTCAAGTAATTGACCACCAGATTGGCCTTCCCACAATGATATAGAATAGTGATATCATAGTATTTAAGAAACCCTAACCATCTCCGCTGCCACAAGTTATGATCTTTCTATTTGAACAGATATTGTAAACTCTGGTGGTCGGTATAGACCTCACATGGGACACCATACGGATAATACCGCCAGATCTTCATGTAAGAACAATAGTTGCCAATTTCAAGTCATGGACCGGATAATTCTTCTCATAGGTCTTCAACTGTCGAGACGCATAGGCAATTACCCTACCGTCTTGCATCAACACCGCGCCAAGGCCAACACGTGATGCATCATAATACACAGTGCAAGACCCTGAACCCGTAGGCAACACCAACACTGAGGTTGTAGTTAAAGCAATCTTGAGCTTTTGAAAGATCACCTCGCACTCCTCGGACCATCTAAAAGTAGCACAGTTCTAGGTCAATATGGTCATAGGTGCAGCAATAGATGAGAAACCCTTTCCGAAATGATGATAATACCCAGCCAAACCAAGGAAACTCCGAATCTCAGTAGCTAAAGACGGTTTGGGGCAACTCTAAACTACTTCAATCTTCTTCGGATCTACCTTCATCCCCTCACTCGATACCACATGAACCAAAAACGCCATCGAATCAAGCCAGAATTCACACTTTGAGAATTTTGCATACAACTTCTTCTCTCTCAAGGTTCTGGAGCACGATCCTCAAATGTTGCTCATGATCTTCCTATTTTCGGAAGTACACTAAGATGTCTTCAATAAACACAACGACAAATAAATTAAGATATGGCTGGAATACACTGTTCATCAGGTGCATAAATGCTGCTGGGGCGTTGGTCAGCCCAAATGACATCACAAGTAACTCGTAATTGCCATATTGAGTCCTGAAAGCAGTCAACGAAACATCCGAATACCAACTCTTCGGTTGATGATACCGTGACCACAAATCAATCTTCAAGAACACTTTGGCACCCTATAGCTGATCAAATAAGTCACTAATGCATGGAATGGGTACCTGTT
This sequence comes from Nicotiana obtusifolia, assembly GCA_002018475.1. Lineage (NCBI taxonomy): Eukaryota > Viridiplantae > Streptophyta > Magnoliopsida > Solanales > Solanaceae > Nicotiana > Nicotiana obtusifolia. The sequence continues at coordinate 194,550 of MCJB01051741.1, forward strand.
CTTCGTTGTAACCTTGTTCAACTTTCGATAATCATTAAACATGCGCATAGAACCATCCTTCTTCTTCACAAACAAAAACGGTGCACCCCACGGCGTCACACTAGGCCAAATGAAACCCTTATCAAGAAACTCATGCAACTGCTCTTTAACTCCTTCAACTCCACTAGGGCCATACGATATAGTGGAATAGAAATGGGCTAAGTGCCCCGCAACAAGTCAATACCAAAACTGATATATCTTTCGGGCGGCATACCCGAAAGATCTGCAGCAAATACATCTGGGAAGTATCTCAATACCGGAAATGACTCAACGGTAGGAGTATCAGCACTAACATTTCTCACAAAGGCTAGATATGCATCACACCCCTTCTCAACCATCCGTTGAGCCATTAGAAATGACACAAACCAACTAGGAATATAATCCAATGTACCCCTCCACTCTAACCATGGAAAACCTAGCATAGCCAATGTCATCGTCTTGGCGTGACAATCCAGAATAGCATGATAGGGAGACAACCAGTCCATGCCCAGGATAACATCAAAGTCTACCATACTAAGTAACAATAGATCAGCTCTGGTCCCAAAAATCCCAATAACAACTAAACACGATCGATACACAAGGTCCACATCAATAGAATCTCCCACAAGCGTGGACACATAAACAGGAGAACTCAAAGAATCACGAGATATATCCAAATACAGAGCAAAGTAATATGAAACATACGAATAAATGGATCCCGGATCAAATAAGACTAATGCATCTCTATGACAAATCGGAGCCATACTTGTAATGATTGTCTAAAGTGAATGCCTCCGTCCTACCCGAAAAAGCATAGAATCTAGCCTGGCCTCCCCTTCTAGGGCGACCTCTACCCATCCATCCCCCACCCCTAGCTGGTTGTGCGAGTGGAGCGCCAACTGGAGCAGCAACCATGTCCTAAGAAGTATGTGGAGGTGCACCCCTCCTGAGTCTAGGACAGTCTCTAACCATATGACAGGTATCACCACACTCAAAGCAAGCTCTCAACGGGCGTGGCTATTGGAACTAGCTTGGGCATAGTCAGCTGGACTGACCGCTGAAGGCACCCCGTGCAGGTGGTGCACTAGAAACTGGATGAGCAAAGTATGCAACCTGAGGTCTCGTAATAACCGGCGCACCACTAAATACGAGAAGTGCTGAATGAACTGGACAGCTCACATAGCTTCTACCATAATGAGTTGTAGCTATAGCGTGGCTACCACTTAATCCTCTAGTACCTCGAGGCCGTTTGGCCTCCCTATCCTTTCTCTCACGCCCCCGCATACCCTCCAACCTCTGTGCGATATCTACCACCTGCTGATATAGGGTATTTGTCTCCAACTCTCGAGCCATGCAAGTTGAGCACTCGATGAATCTGCGGACTCGCTCCCTAACTGTAGAAATCGAAGTAGGTGCATGTTTGGACAAATCACTGAATCTGACAGCATACTCTGACACTGACATAGTACCCTACCGTAGCTGCACGCCATGCATCCTAAAGGGTCTGGGGAACAAAGTCTCTACACAACATCTTGGAAAAACTAAGTCCATAAAAGTGAAGTTGCATCGACCGGGCTACCCTCCTCGTAAACCAGCCACCAATGATATGTTGCTCCTGACAGCTGGAATGTAGTAAAAGCAACTCCGCTCATCTCCACAATACCCATGGTGCAGAGAATGTAATGGCACTTCTCTAGAAAACCATGTGCATCCTCTAAAGCTAAACCACTGTAAGTAGGAGGGTGATACTTCTTGAACCTCTTAAGTCTAAACCGCTCCTCCTCAGATGCCCCTGCCATAACCTCAGGCTGAACCGGAACAACAAACTGCGTTGGCACAACCTCTGGGACCTGATCAACATGAACCCACTGCTCTAAAGTAAGTGTCGCGGGAGTCCAAGCTCCTCCCCCAGCCTGAGATGTTGCTGGTGCAAGTGGAATCAACCCCGCCTGAGCTAGAGTACCAAACATACTAAATAATTGTGCAATGATCTCCTGAAGTGCAGGGGTGGCAACGGGTTCCTCGAGTGCCTATCCCCCAAATGGAACTACTGGTGGCTCCTCTATCATAGCCCGGGCAGGTGCTCTAGCTGCAACATGTGCCCCTCCTCGGTCTCTGCCACAGCCCCGACCTCTTGCAGCTCTAGCAGGGGGCGTAGTTGTCTAATTGTTAGATCCAGCAGTGCGTGTCCTTACTATCTATGAGAGAATAAAAAGTCAAAGATTTAGATTTTGAAGTCGACCAATTCGCACGATAATGAATCAAAGAAATGGAGTTTTCCTAACAGTTTCATAGCCTCTCGAAGATAAGTATAGACGTCTCTGTACCGATCCGCAAGATTTTATTAAACTTGCTTATGACTCGTAACACTTATAAACCTAGAGCTCAGATACCAACTTGTCATGACCCCAGTTTCCCACTGTAGGATGTCGTGATGGTACCTAGTCTCTAAGACTAGGTAAGCCTAACATGCATAGAGAAATAATGAAAATAATACTAAAACTTCAAATTAAAGCTCTACACTACTATAATAACTTAACAGTACAATAACCAACACTTCCTCAAAACCTGGTGGAATGAAGTCATAAGCTCTACAAGAAAGTACTAATAGTCTCGATATACAATATTGTTTGAAACAAGAACTAAACAGTAATATGTCTAACACTGAAGGTGACTCCAAGGCCTACAGACATCGAGCAGGTATACCTTGAAGTCTCCAAAAGCAGCTAGTCAATCAACTTCGAGCATCCGGCACAGGCAGACGTACCTGGATCTGCACAAAAATGTGCAGAGACGTAGTATGAGTACACCATAACGGTACCCAGTAAGTATCAAGCCTAAACTCGGTAAACAAGTGATGGTCAAGACACCTACTAGGACATAATAAACAGAACGAATTACAATAACGAGAAGTAACGGAAAGTGGAGAAATAAGTAATATGAAGCAAGTTAATAACATAGACTAATGAAATTGTAAGCATAGAGATAACATAAAGGAAGCAATTGAAGAGAACCGCAATGATCATATACGGACAATAACTGATAGAACAAGGAAGAACAAAACAACAAGAATTGTTCGCACCAATAACTCTTTTCAACATGAGATAAACAACAAGAATCACAACGAGGTACCATCTCGTGTACAATAATAATCACAACCGAGGTACCGCCTCGTATATAACAAGAATCATAACTGAGGTACCGTCTCGTATTAATATTTCCCAATTTCAATCACAATCTTCCCTTATACCGCCGCGTTAGCCTTACATTTAAATAGTTTTGAAAATGTTTTTCCCGAAATAGCTACTGTCATGACCCAAAATCCCTCCTTAGGAATTGTAATGGCACTTAGTCGTTCTGACTAGGTAAGCCTAACACTTACTGAAATAATAACAGATTTTAACCTAACAACTATTACAGATGAACTAGCATTTTCTATAATAAGCCAACAATCTCAATTACAATACAATATCCCATAACCGATAGTACAAGTCATAAGCTCTACTGAGTTTGCTTGAAAATCCCTAAGTACAATTGTTCCTACATAGAAATAAATAGTACAAAGTAAACTTTCAGAAGGTGACTCTGAGGCATGCGAACACGACAACAGGTATACCTTGAAGTCTCCACAGCAATACTCAATCAGCTATCTAATGATCAACATGCTCGAAAGTAGCTAGATCTGCACAAAAATGTGCAGAAAGCGTAGAATAAGTACACCACAGTGGACCCAGTAAGTATCAAGACTGACCTTGGTGGAGTAGTGATAAGGAACAATCAAGGCACCTACTATACATAATAACATGTACAAGTATGAATACAAAACTAACAGGGAACAATATAAAGTTAAACATGGTAAGAATGATTCTACGATACTTGCAATAAGAACTAGAACAACAATTAACAACAAGGAGCAACAGGTAATAACGGCGTAAAGTAAGCAGAATACAGTTAAAGACCGGTAAAACCAAGTAAGGGAAAACAAGTAATAATCCAATAAAACGACCGCTTTCACATAAGGTTTATACAAGAAATACCCCGAGGTACCACACCTCATAATCACAAATCACGGGCCCCAAATCACGAACCCCAATCACTTGGCATCTTGTGCCCGCATTACAAATCACAATCGCACAGACAACTCATGTACTTCACGAAAAACTCATGTGCCAATACCATTTTTGCCTCACAACTTCACGGACAACTCACGTGCTAACAGTAACAACATCTCATATCCGCACAGTCAACTCACGTGCTAATGGTGCAACTCACGTACAGAAGACAGATATACAAGAATACGTGTAAACGATCAATAAACCTCAGTTCATATTCTTAGATTGATATAAGTGACTAATTACAGTGTATGCTTGTACAAGCGTTCTATCACGACTCGAGTCAACAAGTAAGATCAGAAACAACAAATGGCACATAAGAAACAACACAACAAAACGTGAAATTCATGACTCGCATAGGGTAGCACACCACTACACCAATATTATCAAAACCAATGCCCCCAGACCATCACAAGTTATCACAAATCATCCCCGACATAGCCCCCCTTGTCTCGCCGCGTGCGCAACAATAAAGTAAATGCCTACCTTGTCTCTCCACACGCGCATAATAATATTCCTGCCTTGTCTCGCCACATGCGCAAACCCACATATATATGTAGCCCTCCTTGTCACGCCGCATGTGCAAGTATCAATAATAACAATAGCACGGACAACTCACGTGCAAACACCCCGACAATCCTCTCAACAATATCATGTGTGCCAAAAACATGCTCATATGCCACAACATTTCCTTAAAACAATTTCAATACCACAACCCACAAAGCCCTTGGCTCAAAAAAATTGAGTACAACAACAAAAACAATAACACGAGAGTATGGCAAGTAAATCAATACAAGAATTACAAAACACAAAGAAACGGAAGAACGAGCTCACAATGAAAGACATGACAAGTAATAATGGTTTCAAATAAAAATAACTCAACAATGAGACAAATAATGTGTAACATCGATATCAAATAAGAGTAACTCAACAATAGGAGAGATAACATGCAACAATGATTCGAAATAAGAATAACTCAACAATAAGAGAGGTAACATGTAACAATGATTCCAAATAATTACAACTCAAAAATAAGGGAGATAACATGTAATGATGACTTCAAATAAGGATAAGTTAATAATGAAAAAGATAACAATAACATCAATTAACTATAACCAACTTCGGAAGAGATAACATGGAAATAAAAGGGGTATTACTTCAATTATGGCATATAAGAGTATATTTGGCAATAAAGGGTAGTACATCAACCAATCAACTTCAAATAAGAGACGTAAGGGCAAATTTAGCAATGGAGGATAAATGATAAGACAACTTCACTTTAATGTACATAAGAACCTGAGAGTTTAATCGGTCAAAGTTCCACATGTAAGTCGTGCACACACTCGTCACCTCTTGTACACGTCTTTCACATAGTTCAAATAGTGCAAACAAACAAATCGCTACGGGGTGGTTCCCCCACACAACGTTAGGCAAGATACTTACCTCCAAAGCCCTCGATCAATACTCTAATATGGCTTTTCCTTTACAATTCACCTCCTCTTGGCTCAAATCTAACCAAAATCTACTTAATAACATCAAATAATGCAACAGAAATCAATTCCAATAAATAAAGCTATGATCGTTACATAATTCCTCAAAAGTCACCCCCAGGCCCGCCCAATCAAAACTCGAGTCCGAGGGTAGATTCCAACTACCCATAACCCCACGAGTCTATACATGTGTTTTGTTTCAAAATCCGAGTCCAGATCGACTCTCAAAACTCAAATTCTCCTTTTCTTCAAAATATAGACAACGTTTCCCAAAATTTCACTTTGATTCTCAAGATTTTAACACTCACATATAATCATGTAAAAGAGTTGGAAATTGAACAAAATTGCCTACCCAATGATTAGATGAAAATCTCTCTTCAAAATCGCCTCCTACCAAGTCTAGGGTTCAAAGCTGCGAAAATGAGACAAAATCCCGTCCCTCAAATTTTTGTCCAGGCGCAGGTGTCAACATTGCGACCTGGGGTTCGCAAATACGAACCCCGCAAATACAAGTATATTATCGCAAAAGTGAAACCCATCCCATCCTTGTTGTCATCGCAAATGCAATAAAAAGTTCACAATTGCGAACATGGACACTTCGCGAATGCGACCTTCAAGATCGCAAATGTGAACCAGTTCACCCAGGCCACCCCATCGCAAATGCGACCACTAGGTTCGCAAATGCAAACCTAGCAGACTACATCCTAATATCGCAAATGAATCCATATCTCGCAATTGCGAAACCTGAGGCATCTGTGCCAAAAACCAGCAATGCTAGAATCATTCCAAACACTCTGATACACGTCCAAAACTCACCAATCCCTCGGGGATCCAAGCCAAACATCAACACAAGTCTAAAAACATAACACGAACTCACTCGCGTGATCAAATCATCAAAATAACATCTGAAACCATAAATCAAACCTCCAAACCACATGAAATCAACATGAAACTCAAGAATTTCTAAAAAAATACAACTACGCGTCTGATTCATATCAAATCAACTCGAAATGACGCAAAACTTTGCGAACAAGTTCCAAATGACAAAACGGACCTATTCCAAGTCTCAAAATAGAAATCCAAATACGATAGCTATGAAGTTAACCTGTGGACAAACTTATCAAAATTCTAAGCCTTTAAATTGCCAACTTTAGGCAAAACAACACAAATCAACCTACGGACCTCCGAATTCGATTCCAGGCTTACGCCCAAGCCCGAAATCACGATGCAAACCTATCAAGGCCATCAAAACACCGCTACATGGTTGTTTTCACAAAAGTCAAATATCGGTCAACATTTTCAACTTAAGCTTCTAAAGTGAGAATCACTCATCCAAATTCATTCCAAAACATCCAAAATCAAATCCGGCCATGCACGCAAGCCATAATTCACAATATGAAGCTACTTAAGCCCTCGAACAATTGAATGGAACCTTAAAGCTCAAAACGACCGGTCGGGTCATTACATTCTCCCTCTCTTAAACAAACGTTCGTCCTCGAACGTGCCAAGATTCTTTCCCAAGCCATTAAATCACTGTATAAACTCACCATGCACATACACATGGGTAATACCATGCTACTCCAAACCACATAAAATTGACAACATCATCTCAACCGAAGATTATTCCTTCAACTCATGCCGATAAGCCTTAGAATCAATATTCCACATCTACTAAGTGCCCTATTATCACACAAACACTGTAAAATCCTCAACTAGGTACAACAGCTCATGCATACACCCACAAGAAACAACCACATGACATATCACATCATGCATATGCCCATTGCAACAAATCTGACCACAATAGTTGCCCATTACCAAACCTAGTACCGGCAAATAGTCTCATATCAATTGAACCTTGTCCCAAACCTTCACAATGCTAAAAATAATGTAAGAAACACGCAAAATTCATAACTATTCACCCGATCAACAAGCCATGTCGAACGCCACCTAGGCACATACATCGCAATCCAAACCCAATAAGCATAACTCAAATACGACTGAATATGAAAAGAAGATCACATGAGAGAACTGTCAACAAGCCAAACAGGAGAGAACTGTCAACAAGCCAAATAGGCACAACTCCCCACCGATACCATACTGCGAATCCAATACACAAGGAAGAAGCAATACATACGCAACAACCACAACAAATCTTACCTTAATATGACCTCACCACGGCACAAAGTCCGGGACAACCACACCTGTTCATAAAGAATACCAAGTCTTCATCCTCCATTCGGAATCACAAGTAAGGTAAACATCTCAGCAACTAAACCCTTATACTAACTCAAATCTCGTAAAACCAAAATCACAACACATAACAACTTCCCATACATGTAGAGCACCGAACCACAAGTCAGGCCAAACCATCTAGAGATCACATCAAATCTTACTGTATTTAACTAACAGAAAGTCCACCCAAGCCTCATGACCCTCAATAGCAACCACACCAGAATGATAGACATGGGCTATCACAATAAAATTCTCAACTATCATGAAAACATGAACTGAGTACAAGAATCACAAAAGACAGCCATATCTGAAGCAAGGTATGATGAATCTTACCAATAAATGGGACTGGATCGATGTAACACAAATGCATCTCTATACTCAACTGAAACCATACATGTAAGGACATCATCTGGTGCATCAGCCTCCACCCAACCAGGAAGAGCGTAACAATGGGCCCGGCCTCCCCCTCTAGGGCGACCTTTACCAGCTTGACCTTCACCCCCAAAGTAAGCGCTTGATCCTAACAAGTGGTATCAAAACCAAGGTCATGTATTCCTTTTCCAGGAACAATATGATGCGTGTGTCAGGTGTTGGGGAATGGGAAAATTGTTGGGTAACTCCAATATCCTACCTTGACAAGTCCAAGTGATGGGAAGGGGATGGCCCACGTCAGAGTCAAAATTGAACATGGTGCTTTCTTGATAGACTTGGTTAAGAAATAAAGTTGCGTCCCTTACTATCAACCATAGATTTGGCCAAAATTATAAGAGTTGTTTTTTACTTCCAGTATATTTTTTTTCTTAATTTAAATTTCTCTAAATAACTTGTATCCATGTAATTTGTCATGGCCCAAATCCCAACCAATGGGGTCATGATGGTGCGTAAAACTTCTTGTTAGGTAAGACAACACTTAACAATAAATAAGGAAAAGAGACTAACATTTAACAACATAATAACATTGAATAAGAGTAAAACTAGAATAAAATACAAAACAAGTCTACAGTCAAACTTCATCTACACAACGTCCCAAGATTTAGAGTCACAGAGTACATGAGCTACAATGTCTGCAAGAAATACAATAATGTTTGGTACAATAAAAAGTAGAGAAGAAATGGAAAGATGACTCTAGGGCCTCTGGACGAGTTTGCAGATCTACCTCAAGTCGCCTATCTGGTATTCGCTAAGCACCTCTCGTGACTCCGCTGGTACCAATATCCGAAACTACGCAAGAAGTACAGAAGTGCAGTATGAGTACAACGAACCCAATGCGCTCAGTAAGTATCGAGTCTAACCTTGATGAGGTAGTTACAAGGCTATGACGAGACACTTACCATATATTCGATACAGTTTATAAGCAACAATAGGAATAAAGGAAAGAAAATAGCAAAGGGAGCAAAAACCAGAAATATTACTCCACGTTCCTCAAATGACACAACCAAATCCCTATTCAGCAACTCAAGACAACGAGAAGAACTATATTTGTGAATAACAAAATTACAACTCATGATGAGGAATAAATCACAAACAACACTAAAACGTGTATCATATATATTGTGGCGCACAACCTGATCCAATACACAAAGCATCATTGCGCTGGCAACTCGATCCCGTGGCCATACTATTGTTGTGGCAAGCAACCTGATCTTTATCATAACATTGTCGAGGCAACAACCCCATACAACATATCAGTTTGTACAGTACCATCCAACAATCCATCCGGACATAGCGAGGTCCATAATTAAATATCGAAAAGAATAGGAACCTATTTCATTAAGGAAAAGATGTACAGTAAAAAAGAATAGTAGGCAATTCGATGTACGAAAACTAGTCTCGCCCATATATCCCCACAAGGACTCAAACAAGTCAATAACACACGAACGATCAAGTAGCCACACAATATAATACCGCAATGAATAACGAAGCACGAAATGAGTTAAGAAATGTGACAAGAGGGATGTAATAGGTAAAGACATGTAGCAGGTAAAAGTATGTAGCTAGAAAAAGCATGTAGCAGGTAAAGGCATAAATCAAGTAAAGGCAATTAACATATAAAAGCATGAAACAAGTAAAGGCATGAATAACGTAGCCCCGACCCGCTTGCTTTAACCAGTGATAACGCTTATGCACTCATAACCTTAGATATATGTGGCCCCCAACACATAGAACACGTAGCAGATAGACCGTTCACACCTTTTTCCCTTAAATCAAGGTTAACCACGATTCATACATATTACCGCTAAAAATTCAATAATCCAACATAGCTTTCCCTTTAGAACAAGCTTCCAAACCACTCGAATCTAGTCAAATAATGCCCAAATCAGTCAAAACAAGCTTTAGAAACTATTCTACTATCAAAAAGGTTCTATATTTATCATAATGGAAAAGGTCAACATGGGCCCACGTATTAAAATCTGAAATTAAGACAAATTCTCATCTGCCTATTCTCCCCCGAGTCCAAATATGTAATTTGTATCAATATTGGACCTCAAGTCGAGGTTTAAATCCCCAAAATTAGCCCTCAAAAGTTTTTCCCCCAAATGCCCAATTCTACACTTTAAAATATTAGATTTAGGGATAAAAATCTATGGGAATTCATGAGAATAAATTAAACTAGTGTAACGACCCGGCCAGTCGTCTCACGAGTTACCGTCCCATTTCCCCTATTTCCACCTCATTATACTTCGTTATCCGTGTTTCATGTGATCGAGTTGAGTAGTTTGCGTTCGGAGTGGATTTGGTAAGAAATGAGACACTAAGTCTCTTTTAAGAAGGTTTAAGTTGGAAAAGTAAACCGAATGTTGACTTATGAGTTAGAGGGCTCGGATGTGAGTTATGATGGTTCGGTTAGCTTCGTATGGTGATTTTGGACTTAGGCTTATATTCGGAGTTGAAATTGGATGTCCGTAGGACAATTCGACGTATTTTGGCGAATGTTGGAAAATAGAAGATTTTTGGAAAGTTTGACCGAGGAGTTGACTTTTTGATATCGGGGTCGGAATCCAGTTCTTAAAATCTTCATAGGTCCGTTATGTTATTTATGACTTGTGTGCAAAATTTGAGGTCAATCGGACTCGATTTGATAGGTTTCGGCATCGAATGTAGAAGTTGGAATTTGTTAAGTTTCATTAGGCTTGAATTGGGGTATGATTGTATATTTAGCGTTGTTTGATGTGATTTGAGGCCTCGACTAAGTCCATGTGATGTTTTAAGATTTGTTGATATATTTGGTTGAAGTCCCGAGGGCCTCGAATGGATTTTGGATGGTTGATGGAGTTTAACTTTGGCATTTCAAGAATGTGTTGATGACGTCTCTTCAAGAATAAGTGGTACAATATTATGCAAATGGGCTCCAAATTCAGTTTAATTGAAGCATTAGATCCGTATAGAAATTTCAGAGTCATAGCAAAAAGAATCGTCCAATTCGGACATCGTATGAGAAAGTTATGCCTATTTTCGTGTCAGGGAAAAATTCTGCATATATGTCAAATCTGCGATCGCAGATTGACCGCATATCAACTATGCGAACCGCATTTTTGACCTAGAGATCACAAATTGAGGCAGAACTTGGGGCGAGGCTTGCGATTTCTGCGACCAAAAATGCGAACCGCAAACCTGTTATGCGACAGGTTTGCGGATCGCAAATATGGCCTGACAGGGGTGTTTTAACTCGATTTTTGACACTTTTTAAGTAGAACTCAGTGCCCATTTTGTTCTACAAGACCCATTTTCGTTACCCACGAAGAGGAACACCACCAAACACCTTATAATCACAACAAACCAACTTCAAAACCATATCCAAAGGAGATTATCTTGTGTAGATTCTTAAAGAAGGGGATTTGACCATTCTAAACACATTGGGAACTAGAGAGCTTGGATTAAAGCAAGTCTTGAAGAAATTCTTGGAGGGATTTCAAGGGAAACATCGGGGTAAGTGTTCCTAACTCAATTTTGGAGGAATTACCTCAGTTTATCACTATTTTTAGCAATTAATTGGTGATTTAAGTTGGGAAATTGTGGAAAACCCTTGAGTTTAGATTTAAGATTTGGAGATCGATCCGATGTCAGAATTAATAATTTTTGTATGGTTGAACTAGTATCGGAATGGGTTATCACATTTTGTGAGTTTTGTACGATTATGAGAAGTGGGACCCACAGGCAATTTTGAGTTAAAATTCGGATTTTAATCCGGAAAATTTGTAAATTCATATGGAATTAGTTTCTACTATTTGTATTGAGTGTATTAAACTATTTGTGACTAGATTTGAAGCCTTCGGACACAAAGTTTCAAGACAAAGGTTTGTCGGAACCTTGAATTCAGCTACAAAGCGAGGTAAGTGCTCATTCTAACCTTAGCTTGAGGGATTAGAAGTTGTGTTCTAAATGTTAATTGCTTATTGTTGAGAACGACGTATAGGCATGGTGACGAGTATTTATACGTTGGTGTCAAGCATGACCGTGGGTCGTATATGGATAGTTGTTGTGTGATTATTGTTCCAATTGTTGAATATTATTCTTGATATTGTTATGATATAAGTGGGAGCGGGTGGCACGCCTGCCATAAGATATTGTGAAATGGGGGCCGGTGGTACGCCTACCACATGGTTCTTCATTTTTGTTGTTCCTTTTGGTTATGGTTTTAGCCTTCTTCTAATCGGTATAAAGTCGATTGTTAAATAGTCTAGTCAAATAAGAATTGTTAGAAGTTAAAGGGTCCAGTGTCACATTGGTAAGGTCGTGTCTAGATTTAATAAATCGAAAATTTGGGTTGGGAGGTTAATTGTAAATAGAACCGTTTCAGTTGTAGAACTTTAATCATAATTGAGTACTGACATTAGTTGAGCTGAATAAGAGTTGAGTTAGGTTTGGTTATAGCTAACTCTCCCTTGTCGGGGTGATTGTTTTGATGTTGTTGTTCTCTTGTTGAGAAGTTATTATATTGTTTTGCTTCCTTGCTGAAATTCTTGTGATTGATGTGATGACTATTGAAATGGGAGCGGGTGGTACGCCTACCACAAATTTAAGGAAATGGGGTCGAGTTGCACGCCTGCAACAGGATATAAGGAAATGGGGTCGAGTTGCACGCCTGCAACAGGACATACTGAAATGGGGTCGGGTGGTACGCCTACCACAAGATATAATGAAATGG
>MCJB01051741.1:207811-230340 GCA_002018475.1 Nicotiana obtusifolia
AGGTTGAGAGTAAAAGCACGAAGGGTGATGCCGTGCCATATTTACAGTTTTATTTACTACGTTTGTTTATCTTGTTGGTTGAAGGTTTATTGACTGTTCTTGTTATCATTCCCTATTGCAGTTATCTTTCTTATTCATTGGTGATTCGTTTTGCTTTAATTATCTGTTATCCCTATGTGTGTTCTCTTCTTTCCTTAGTTTAAATTATTTATGTATTTTATACTCCGTTGTAGATGCATACATGGTTATAACTGCACAGGTTTATCTGGAGTCTGGTTCTAGCCTCGTCACTACCTCGCCGGGGTTAGGCCAGGTACTTACCAGCACATGGGTTCGGTTGTGCTGATACTACACTCTGCACTCTTTTGTGCAGATCCCAGTACCGCAGGTTTTGGACTGTAAAGAGCTTCCAGCTTCTGATTATCAGGTGACCCAAGGTAGTCCTGCAGGCGTCCGCAGACCTTGGAGTCTCCCGCTTTCTATTTTATCTGTTTCTTTTTTGTAGTCCCAGCAACAGTATTCTGTTATTTCTTTCAGACCCTTACTTGTAGTAAATCTTAGACAGTCTGTGAAACTGTGACACTAAATCTTGGGTAGTTGTTAAGGAGATTGTATTGGCGATGTTTAAAGGCCTGAAATTTTTTACGTTCTGCTCATTTATTTATAATGTTATTAACTGTTGATTTTAAGTTGCTTTGATTTTGAGTGGAATAGTAGTTAATAATTCGGTTAATTGGCTTGCCTAGCTTTCACTAGTAGGCGCCATCACGGCTCCCGAGGGTGGGAATTCCGGGTCGTGACAACTAGGTAAAATTTACTAACCTTAGAAGTTGGGATGAAAATCCTCTTAAAAATCTCCTCTATCCGTGATTTAGGTCTCAAAAATGGTAAAATATTTCTTAATCTCAATTTTAAGTGCTTTATATATTTGGGTGTTAGGTGTTCTTTACGTTCACGAAGCACCTGTCGCGTTCGCGAAAGTCAATGGCCAACTATCCATCGCATTCGTGAAGGCTTTTTCGCATTTGCAAAGGCTATCGGCCCCCAGCCTCTGCATTTGCAATCTTATGGTCGCGTTCGCGATGAAGAAAAGCTTACCATCCCCAAGCGCCCAAGCCTATGCGTTCGCATTTGGAAAACCATGTTCGCAAAGGCCATCTCCAGCCCAGGCCATCGCGTTCGTGAGCTTCCCTTCACGTTCGTGCAGAGTAAACACTCTTGCCGCAATTAACTGTAACGATCCAGCCGGTTGTTTTGTGTATTTTATCTTGTTTACTCTAATTGATGCTTTACATATATATATTTATCGTTATGTGACTTACAGGAGCGGTTGGTTTTATTTCAGGGAAATCTTTGATTGAATTGGGACACATAGTCCCAAGCTTTGAAGCTTAAGTTGCGAGGGCTAACCGAAGTTAGTCTTTTGTGTAGACGATTCCGGAATGGTGTTTTGATGGTTTCAATAGGTTCATGTGGAAATTTTGGACATAGTAGTATGTCTGAATTTGGATTTGGAGGTTCCTAGATTAATTTGGTTCTATTTGGCAAAAGTTGGAAACTTGAAGATTTGGAAGGTTCATAGTTTTGACCTAGAGTTGACTTTGATGATATCGGGTTTAGATTGCGGTTCCGAGAGTTGGTACTGGTCCATTGTGTTATTTGGGACTTGTATGAAATATTTGAGGTCATTCCGAGTTGATTAGATGTGGTTCCGCATGGGTTTTGGAAAGTTGGAAGTTGATTAGTTCCTTAGGATTGAATTGAGGTGTGATTTGTGGTTTTGATGTTATTTTATGTGATTTGAGGCTTTGAATAGGTCCGTGTTATTTTTTGGGATTGGTTGGTACAATTGGACGGGGTCCCCGGGGCCTCGAGTGTCTTTTGGATGGGTTTCGGACCATTGTTTTTATTTTCGATCTGCTGGTTTTCTGATGTTCTGTTGTGCTTCGTGATCGCGGGTTGTGTATTGCGATCACGGATAGTGTTTTAGTGGCAGGTGATGGTTTCTCTTCTCGTTCGCGGAGCATGGGGGATGTGGCCTTTGCGCTCACGATCTGGGGGTCGTGTCGCGTAGAGGAAGGCCAATTGGGGGATGGCATATGTTTGTTCATCGCATTCGCGTGCATACTACCGCGTCGCGTAAGAACGTTAAGCATATCAGGGAGAAGGGGCAGCAACTGGTCAAGGACTTGGCCTTCGTGATCGCGAAGTAGGTCCCCCGATCGCGAAGGGTGTCACTGGGCAGTCACTTAAGTACTCTATTTTGAGGATTTTAGTCATTTTATCACATTTTGAGATTGAAGCTCGGATTTGGGCGATATTTAGGGGATTTTCACGATTTGGATTGTGTTAAGTATTTTTTACTAGGATTTTGGTTATTATCCATGATTCATCCTTGATTTTAGAATTTAAACGATGAATCTAAGTGAAGAAATTGGGGATTTTGGTAAAAACTTATCTAAAGTGTAAATTCGAGATTTGAACCCCGATTTGGAGTCGGAATTGGATGAAACTTGTATGGTTGGACTCATCTTGGAATGGGTGTTTGGAATTTGTGACTTTTTTCGAGTTCTGGGATACAAGCCCGGGGTTGACTTTTTGGGTTGACTTTGTATATTTGTATCAAGATCATAGCTTTATTATTTGGGGTAGTTTTCTATGGCTTCTATTGATATTATTAAGTTATTTTGGCTAGATTCGAGCCGTCCAGCGGTTGATTTACATTGGAAGGGATTTTTAGAGTATTGATTCAGCTTACTTGAGGTAAGCATCTTACCTAAACTTGGTTGAGGCACTAGTTGCCTGAGTTATTAGTGATAGCTACGTGCTATGAGTAGCGCATATGTGAGAGGATTTGAGCCCATGTGCGTGCACTAGGGTATAATTCATGCTCGGGGTAGTGATTCGGCTATTTTATGCTTTTTATTGATTGCTAAGCTTCATGTTATCATGTTTTCTTATGTTGTACTCCGTTTGTGAGCTAATTGAATCACACTATATACTATTTGCTGATTGATCTCCTGCTCAAACATGTTAACGGCTATTCATATGCCTACACCTTAGCATGTTACTTATATCAGTCCATGAGTATGTTATTTGATATCCATTTTTCATATACATGTATCCATGTATATGCTTTTTTGAGTGATATGGACTAGGTTGATAGCACGTGAGTGATCCGTGCGGATCTGAGTTATGTTAGCACGTGAGTTTTCCATGCGGTGATTAAATATATGGCACGTGAGTTGTCCGTGCACCATGTGGATGAGGATCCTTCCCCCTAGGGCTACCCTCTCATGTTTCTCTCTTGATGGTGTACAGGTAGTGTGAGGAAAACTCGCCAGTGTGTGTTCTGGTTATTGCATTTATTCTCTACTTGCAATTTCCTTGGATGTATACAAGTTTTATTCACATATCTTCTCTATATGCTAGATTAGGAATGTATACATGCCTTGTTTTGCGTATCTTCTCTATATGCTGGATTGTTAACTGAAGCAAAGCATGTTATATTATCTTTGTGCACCGAGGTAGCTTTATCTGTGATTTATGACTTGATTAAATGATTGTTGTGTACTTGTGAGATTTAAGAACTGAACAGGTTATTAGCGAGTATGATTGATAATTCTTGCCTCTATTACCTCGACGGGGTTAGTTATGATACTTGTTGAGTACATGGGGTCGGTTGTACTCATACTACACTATGCACTTTATTGTACATATCCAAGTGTTAACTGAGCCGTGAGTAGCTGCGGTTTGTTGTTATGACTCTCTCCAAGAGACAAGATAGAGCTACATCTCGACCGCAGTATTTGGCATCTCTTTTCATTTCCTTATTGTTGCTTTCATTCAGAGAAGTTTTTCCTTCTATATTCCGGACTTGTACTTCTATGTTGGAGCTCATGACTCTTTATTACCAGTTCCAGGGGATTTTTATGTATCGACGCAGTTATTTATGTTATTGGATTTAGACTTGTACTATCTCCGTTATTTTTGTTATCTTATTTCGTTTCATTATGTTTGGCTTGACTAGAAAGTGAATTAGGCGCCATCACGACTGATCGGTGGTTTTGGGTCGTGACATTAACCTTTCACGAACGCGAGAAAACCTCCCATTTGCGATGCACACTACACCAGCAGCATATCAGCTGCTGCATATTGTGCAAGAATGGCTGGAAATCACCCTGAAACTCAGCCAAGCTCCTTGGGGCCCACTCCAAGCATACACACAAGTATATAAACCTCATATGAACTCCCTAGTAAGCTAAAAATATCAAATTAACATCAAAAACCAAGAATCACACATCAAAACTCAAAGATTTCAAACTTCTTAAGTTAAAATTTTTAACTTTTCACAATAACCACCGAAACAGCCTCCGGTGATTCGGGACCCCAACCAAAAATACGTACAAGTCCAAAATATCATACGAACCTACAGTAATCAACAACACCTATCCGAGGTCGTTTACCAACAATATTGACCGTGGCCAACTTTAACCATTTTACAGTTCAAAAATCAAGTTTTCTTTGAAAGTTCATATCTAGACTCCCCGGATAAGGAAATGAATCGCGCACGCAAGTCATAAATCATCAAATAAAGCTATTTAAGGTCTCAACTCACGAAATGGGAAGCTAGAACTCAAAAAGAGTTATTGAGACGTTACATTCTCCACCTCTAAAAGAAATATTTATCCTCGAACAAACATAGAAATGTACCTGAACCAGTAAAAAGATACGGATATCTACTCCTTATATTGGACTCATTCTCCCAAGTAGCCTCCTTAGTTGGCTGACTTTTCCAAATCACTTTCATAGAAGAAATATCCTTAGATCTCAACTTTGAACTTGTCGATCTAGAATAGCTACCGGCTCTTCTTCATAGGTCAGATACTCATCAAGTTGCACTGTGCTGAATCCCAAAACATACAACTTATATTCATGATACCTTCGAAGCATAGAAACATGAAATACCGGATATACCCCAGCAAGGCTGGGAGGCAATGCAAGCCTATAAGCAACCTCCCCAACTGTCTCTAAGACCTGAAATGGGCCAATAAACCTCGAGCTCAACTTGCCCTTCTTCCCAAATCCCATCACGCCCTTCATACGCGAAACGTTCAAAAGCACCTTCTCGCCCTTCATATAAGCTACATCAAGGACCTTCTTATCCGCATAACTCTTGTTCTTACTCTCGCTGTCCGAAGGCGGTCGTAAATCAACTTCACCTTCTCCAAAGAATCACAAACCAAATATGTACCCCACATCCTAGCCTCACCAGGATCAGACCAACCAATAGGAGAAAGACACTGCCTACCATATAAAGCTCTATACGGCACCATCTAAATATTGGACTGGTAGTTATTGTTGTAGGAAAACTCCACCAATAGTATAAAATGGCCCCAATTGCCTCCAAAATCAATAACGCATGCCCTCAAAATATCCTCGAGGATCTGGAGAGTCCACTTGGGCTGGCCATCCGTCTGCGGGTGAAATACAGTGCTGAGCTCCATCCGCATACCCAACTCACGTTGAACAGCTCTCTAAAAGTTTGAAGTGAACTACTATCACAGTCTGAAATGATAGAATTAGGCACATCGTGTAGACGAACAATCTCTTTGATGTAGATCTAAGCCAGCCACTCTAAAAGTGTAAGCAGTCATTACCGGAATGAAATGCAGGGACTTGGTCAATCTATCCACAATGACCCAAACAACATCGAACTTACTTAAAGTTTAAGGTAATGCTACCATAAAGTCCATAGTAATGCGCTCCCACTTCTGCCCCGGTACCACTAACCTCTAGGTCAAACCACCTGGTTTCTGATGTTCATACTTTACCTGCTGGCAATTCAAACACCTCAGTCCTACCCAGGAATGCATAACAATAAATCTAAGCCCAACGAACTTATCCTCCATCTCTAGGAGGACCTCTCACCGACTGGCCTCTACCCTTGGCTGGCTAGCCTCCACCCCTGACTGGTTGACCCCCAACTCTAGCTTCTTGAGCAGGTGCTGTAGGAACTGACGATGGAATAATGGCTTGGTTACGATGTTGTACTCCACCCCCAATCTCGAGAAATGCCTTCAGTATGCCACATATCCCCACACTCGAAGCAACCCTTCACTGGATGTAGCTGCTAGGTTTGAGGCTGTCCTTGACGACCCGAATCACCATTGTAGAAGCTCTGTCTCAGAGGTGTACTAATGAGAGCTAGAGATGCAAAAATAATGACTGCCTTGAGTGAGAAACATAAGTACCACGGCTGCCTAACGTACCCTGAGAAACCTAGAGTGTTGATTGAATCGGTCTAATAGAATGGCCTCTACCAAAAGAACCCCTGCCTCCAAACGAGGCACCACTTATACTACCAAAATGGTGAGGCCTCTTATCAGATGTCGTCTCTCTTCCCAGGCCATGAATCCGCTCAATCCTTCAAGCAATATCAACCTCTTGAGTGAAAGAAGTCTCAGTGTCTGAAATCTGATACCATAAGCAAGCCCCTCTATATACCTCCCCACCTTCTCCCTCTTAGTAGGGATCGGGATAGCTACATCACGAGACAAATCAATAAACCTCGTCTCATACTGGGCGATTGTCATAAACCCTACTTAAAACGCTCAAAGTGGCTGCGTAGCTCATTTCTCTGAGTAAATGGGATGAACTTCCCCAAGAAAAAATGGAAAAACTGAACCCATGTAAGAGGGGGTGATCCTACTCTCTTGCACATCTCATACGTTTGCCACCACCTCTTGGTTGAACTATGCATCTAAAAGACAGTGAAGTCAACTCCATTGGACTCAACTAGTCCTAAATTGCGTAGAATCTCATGTTAACAGTCTAAGTCCTAGATATCCTCTAAAGGCGCACTGCTGAAGTGAGGAGGAAATAACTTCTGGAACTTATCGATCCTCTTCAGTGCATCGACTGACATCGCGGGCCCATCCTCAGGCCACACGGCAATAATAGGTTTAACCACTCCAACTGGTAATACTTGGGGGTTTGATAACCATGGGTCATATGCTCTGGGGTGTGAGTAGTGGGAGTCTGAGCTCCTACCTTGGCCTGAGAAGTGGATGGTGCTATAGGAAGCACACTAGCATGAACCTTGCTCTCCTTAAGGCCAACCATGAGGAAAAAACGCATTGGGGTAGCAATGAACCCCTCTTAGGACCTGAGTTAGTCCTAGCGGCTCGACTTGAACTGGAATCTCACCATTCGGAGCTAGCTGAGGCTCGACTCCAGGTGCCGCTGCATGTGCTCTAGGATGAGCTTTGCCTCTGCCTCTGTTTTTACCCCTGCCCAGGCCCCTACCCCTAGTAGCGGCTACAGTCTGGGGCTCAAATTCTTGCTCGGTTGCCGCTGAAGTGCGTCTCCTCACCATTTGTAAGAGAATAAGAGAGGTAAAGATTCAAACTTTAGGATTAGAATAAAGTCGCACGATAGAGAAAGGAAAAAGAAGCGAAGTTTCCTGAAAGCTTTATAACCTCTCGAAGATAAGTACAGATGTCTCTGCATCAATCCTCGAGACTCTACCAAGCTTACTCATGACTCGTGAGACCTAGGAAACTTAGTGCTCTGATACCAACTTGTCACGACCCAAAATCCCAACCAGCAGAATCATGATGGAGCCTAATACCGCTTGCTAGTCAAGCCAACACTTAACAATAAATAAGGAAAAGAGACTAGCATTTAACATAATAATAACATTGAATAAGAGTAAGACTCTAATAAAATACAAAATAACTCTAAAGCCAAACATCTTCTAAACAACCTCCCAAGATTTGGAGTCACAAATTACATGAGCTACTAGAAATGCTAAATACAATATCTGCAAAAAATACAATAATATCTGGTTCAATAAATAGTAAAGAAGAAAAAGAAAGATGACTCTACGGCCTGCGGACGAGTGTACGGCTCTACCTCAAGTCACTTATCTGGTATCCGCCAAGCACCTTTGGGGACTCCGCTGGTACCAATATCAGAATCTACACAAGAAGTGAAGAAGTATAGTATGAGTACCACCAACCGAATTTACTCGGTAAGTATCGAGCCTAACCTCGATAAAGTAGTGACGAGGCAATGAAGAGACCCTTACCATATAACATTAATAATAACAGGAATAAAAGCAGAAAAATAATAAATGGAGCCAAAACCAAAAATATTACTCCAGGTTCATCAAATGACACAACCAAACCCCTATTCAGCAGCTCAAAACAATAGGGAAGAACCATATTCGTGAACAACATAATTACAACTCACAACAAGGACTAAATCACAAACAACACCAAAACATGTATTATGCCGCACAATCCAATCCAATACAAAAAATATCGTTGTAGTGTGATGAGTGGTGATTTTACCATTTATTTTAGCCTCTTTTCTTTAGTTTTTGCATTCGTTAATGATAATATGAGGTTGTTTATGGTGTGTATTGCTAGATTTTCAGGTAAATGATGTATTGAAGAGAGTTGAGATCAAATGAAGTAAAATTGTGCAAAAAGAGTAAAAGAAGTGAAAATATTTCCAGTGGAATCGCATCTACGTAGAATGGTCTGTATCTGTGGTCTCGCATCTGCGAGAAAAGGTCCGCATCCGCGGAAGAAGACCTACAAGGCAGAAATCACATCTGCGATTGATGAACTGCATCTGCGCCCGTGCTTCAGCGACCACTTGTCCGCTTCTACGGAATAACCAACTTCACCAAATTTCGCTTCTGCGAGCAGGTATCCGCATCTGCGAAACCACACCTGCGAGGATCCTTCCGCAGGTGCGGCCAACGGGTTTCAGACCTAGGAGACCTATGCATTTCACATTTTCTCCATTCCAAACCCACAAATACACGACCTAGCTTATTGGAAACATCATCTTTGGCCGATCTCTGAACATCTTTAGCTTATTTTCAGTCTCTTGACTAGAGAACACAAGTTTTTGAGCTAGGGTTCTTGCAGACACACTTATGTTTTGAAGATTTAAATATTTTGGTTGAGAAATTCTTACCCATTTATGTTCATTTCTTTATTTCCTTGCTTTGTATTGAATATCTAAGTGTGTAGTATTTTTTTCTAACACTTGAATCTTGTGTATGGCAATATTCATATTTAAAGTGTGGATTAAATATCTTGTTGTGCTTATGTATTGAACAATTTTTATTTATTATGAAGTGAGTTATTGTTTCTTTAATTATTCTTGTTCTTTAATGTTTCCAAAGGGGTTAGCTAACCCTAGGACTCGCCCATTAACTTCGAATTAATTTTGGAAAAGATAATTTGGGGTCGGGAAGGATTAATTAATAAGAATTTGAGGCGTTAACCCTCACTTTATAGATTCTACCTAGGGATAGGATTGAACTACTTGTAGCCATATTCGGGTGTGCTTAATCTCTTAATTATTTTAGGGATAACTCAATTAGGAAGTCTTGTTAGTCTTCGGAAGGAGCTAATAAAGAATTATTACCCGAGGCTAATTAATATAAACTCACTCATATTTGTAAAATCGTGAAAAACATTGGATTGTTACTTGAGCGTAATTTACCAATGCATCCATGCTTGTAGCCATTGATCATTTTACTTGCTTTCTAGGTTAGTTTATATTTTTGCATTTAGATATAAATATTTCTCAAAAACCCTTTTTAAGTGATAATTCTCTTACACGCCTAATAGCCTACATATTGTTCTCTGTGAGATTCGACCCTGACTCATAGTTGGGTAAATTATATTGCATGCGACCGTGTCCATTTACTTTTTAGTGGTGAATTTGAACATCATCAAAATTGCAACCCGATCCCATGGTCATATTATTGTTGCGTGCGAGCAACTCGATCTTTATCATAACATTATTGCGGCGGCAACCCGATCCAACATATCAATTTATACAAAATCATCTAGCAATCCATCCTGACATAGCGAGGTATATAATAAAATATCGACAACAATAGGAACCTATTTCATTAAGGAAAAGATGTACACTAACAAGGAATAGTAGGCAATTCGATGTCCGTAACTAGTCTCACTCATATATCCCGAGAAAGACTCAAACAAGGTCAATAACAAACGATCAAGTAGCCACAACATCTAATATCGCATAGAAGAACAAAGCATGAAACAAGTTAAGACATGTGACAAGTAAGGCATGTAACAAGTAAAGTCATGCTGCAGGTAAAAGCGTGTAGCATGTAAAAGCATGTAGCAGGTAAAGGCATGAATCAAGTAAAAATATTTAACGAGTAAAAACATGAAATAAGTAGAGGCATTTAACAAATAAAAGCATCAAATAATTAAAGGCATGAAAAATCTAGCTCCCAACTGCATGCTTTAAACCGCGATAATGCACATGCACTTGTCGCCATGCGATAAGGGGACCCAAACACATAGAACACGTTGCAAATAGATCATTCACACCTAATTTTCTCAAATCAAAGGTTAACCACAATATTTACCTCTTTTCGATATAAAGTAAACAATCCAGCACAGCTTTCCCTTTAGAACAAACCTCCAAACTACTCGAATGTAGTCAAATAATACCGAAATAAGTCAAAACAAGATTTAGAAACTATCTTGGTATCAAAAGGTTTAAATTTTATCACATTTGGAAAAGTCAACAAAAAGTCAACCCGGACCCACGTGGTCGAAATCCGAAACTAACACCAATTCTCATTTACCCATTCTCTCTGGAGTCTAAATATGTGATTTATATCAAGATTGGACTTCAAATCGAGATCCAAATTTCCAAAATTAGCCCTCAAATATTTTTCCCAAAACCCCAATTTCTGCACTGTAAAATACTAGATTTAAGGATAAAAATCTATGAGAATTTATGAAAATAAATTAAAACTAGGTAACAGTTACTAACCTTAAAAGTTGGGATAAAAATCCTCTTACAAATCTCCTCAATATGTGATCTAGGTCTCAAATATGGCGAAAAGTGGCATAAAATCCCGATTTTTATCCTTTATATACATGGGCGTCGGGTGTTCTTTACGTTCGCGAATGTCACGACCCAATTTAGGATCATGACCAGCACTTAGGAGCAAGTGCCCCCAAGTAATTCATCGGTATTTTACAGAAATCAGAAAAATTTCCCCAGTTCTTGGACTATCCAAAAACTTTTCAGTCTCAAAATTAACAACCAAACATCCTAATATAAATCCAAACAACAATAACTTTATCAATTAACCAAAACAAATCTCTACCATTAATAGACCACCCACTAACAACTAGAAATACTAATTTATCTCCAAATTAGATAATAAAGAGCGATACTCAACTTCAGTCTCTAATTACGAAAGAATATTCATGACACTAAAAGAATGATTATGGAGAGACTCTAAGAATTCAAAGAAAAGACCATAACAATTAATTAAAACTCCTTGCCCACGCGAACAACGAGGCTCACCAAGAACTATCAACCTGTGCGCTCTAATTAACAAAATCTTCACATGTGTCAACTGTTGTCTCTATAAAAAAAAATAGCGCGGAGTGAGTAGCTAGATCAGTGAGTAATAACACTTAACCACAACCGTTTTTATTAGGGACAAGTGAGAAAACATGCTAGTATATTAAACAGAAAATATCATAAGAATGCCCTTTCATAAGTAATAAAAAATAATCAGTCTCATCATGTTTTTCATATAATATAATTCAATTGATAATTCGGTAATAAGCTCGTTAAACACTGTGTAATATCAATATTCATGTTTGGGAGGTTTCCAAGGAAGGATCATGTAATCTGTATCACTCTATGGACCCCTTTGTCAAATATGTAACTATATGCCAGTTCTACCTTCCCACTAGCGAGGGCTATAACGGTAATCGATAATTTGTAAATATAAGGTGCACCGGATCTAACGAAACTTAGCTACGGGATACTTCAAATTCTCCTCCTATTAATACTCTTTCATGTAAAGAGTCAATACTCGTATGAAAGAATTTTCAAAATAATAAAGGGCATATTATTTCTGATCAAGTCATGTAATTTTATTTCGGTAACTGTAAAAATATCTAGTAAAAAGGAGAATATTTAAAACAACAATAATCATCTTGGGTATCATATCGGATAAAGAACTTGCCCACATGCAATTTCAAGGCATCAGTAACACATTCATTTTCAAAATCATATATAAATCATGCAGGTTATGAAAACACAAACTACAGAAGAATTACTACTCACGGTACTCGTGCCGAAATATCAAACCCGTTACCTCGAGCAATCCTCATGGC
Source organism: Nicotiana obtusifolia (assembly GCA_002018475.1). Taxonomy (NCBI): domain Eukaryota; kingdom Viridiplantae; phylum Streptophyta; class Magnoliopsida; order Solanales; family Solanaceae; genus Nicotiana; species Nicotiana obtusifolia. Next base: position 220,024 of record MCJB01051741.1, read on the forward strand.
TTCCTTCAATCAATTTATAATCACATCATGTGGGTCTAGTGTTAACTTTTATGTTTAGACTAATTCATAACTAATTGAGAATACCCCACCCTCGGGGTTACATATTTGACTCTCAATTCGTGAAATTATTATTATTATTATTTTACCCAAGCTATGAGTAATTTAACTAGTTCATAATTTATCATAAATTTGCTTTTTTTCTAATCTCAAACATTTTTGAAAAAACTTCTTTTCTAAGCATATTGAGAATTTGCAGGGAATAGAAATTAATAGTTTACATCATATATCCTCTTGATAGTTCTACAGAAGTACAACAGATTAAGTAAGCATTTCGACTACATACTTAAATTATTGAAAATATAAATCTGATATGGTTCGCCTTGTTTGTTACTTAGCCTAGTCATGAATAAAGATTCCAATTATTCATGGGTATTCTCATATCTAAATAAGTTGAATCAAATCACTTTTGAGTTGCTAGTATTACTATTTAACTCAACCCATGAAAATTTATATCTACTCATGCTACAATTAACTCAAACCAGTTCATTATCTTCAAATAAAAGGGCATTCGTATTGTCTGTTCATTGTACTCTTCAATCTCATTAACCATGTGAATTAGAAGGACCTTGAATAATATAGTTGCCTATAATACTTCTTGTAGGTATTAAAATTTCAGTACACAATATAATCTCATAAACACGTGATCAAAATTACAAGAAATTACCAGAAACTCAAGCAGAATCAAAGGAAGGGAAAAATTTGACCTTTAAATCGAGAAGTGCTTTCACGATTAGAAATTATGAGCTGAAATTTTCCTTCTTCAGTTTCTTTGCCTTGCAAACCTTATTGACCAAGCTCTATTCTTTTCTTCCTTTTGAAACTTTGATGATTGCTTCTGTTTGTTTTCTTTTCCCAGTAGCTTTTGGCTTCGTTCCCTTCCCCTAAAACCTTTTCAATTTTTGCCAGATTGTTTCTGGTGGGCTTCGGGTCTTTTTGTTCCATTCATTCTTTTTTTTTTTTTTTTTATTAGTTGTTTTTTTTCCAATTACTTAACTACCCTTATGTTAAATGTGAGGTATTACATTCTTCCCATCTTATGAAATTCGGTATCCAAATTAACTCAAGTACATCCCTGTAGATTGAAATAAGTGAGGATACTTGACTCACATAGCATCTTCCGTTTCCCTAGTAACTTCTTAAATTTTATGGTTTCTCCATAAAATTTTCACGATACAATTTCCTTGACCATAAGTTTCTTACTTGTCAATCAAAATAGCTACCAGCTCCTCCTCGTATAATAAGCTCTCATTTAACTCTATAATCGATGCTTTAATCACATGAGGAGTCTTATATACATTTTCTTAGCATAGAAACATAAAATGCTTAATTTATGAAAGACAATTCGGGAGGAAGTGCTAAACAATATGCAACTCACACTTCGTCTAATATCACGTACGACCTTATAAGCCTCGGGCTAAACTTACTTCTTTTTTTTCGAATTACCACGCCTTTAATAGGGGAGAGTCGTAGGGAAACTCTGTCCTCCAATTGTGAAAACTAAGTTCCTTCTTCTCGTATCCCCATAAGACTTTTGTCCGCTTTTAGTTGTGAGAAATCTTTGACTGATCAACTCGACTTTGTTAATAGCTTCTTGTATTATGCCAGGTCCCCATAAGTTAGTCTCACCAGTTTCAAACCATCCGATAGGAGAACAACATCTTTTACCATACAATGCTTTGTATGGTGCCATATGCTGGACTGAAAGTTATTATGGTAGGGAAATTCAGCTAAGATAGATAGGCATCCCAACAACCTCCAAACTCAAGAATGCAATTTCTCAACATATCCTCCAAGATCTGTATAGTGCATTCAGACTTTGCGTTTGACTGCGATAAAAACTAGTACTAAGATCTACTCGCGTACCTAATGTTTCTTGAAAAGATTTTCAAATCGTTAAGTGAATTGTGATCTTCTATTAGAGATGATGGACAATAAATCTCTATTGAGTTACATGATTTTATGTTCATGTATATTTGTGCATATTTCAACTCGCTATAAGAAGTTTTGACTAGCAAGAAATGTGCCTACTTTATAAGCTAATTTACAACTTTCTCACATATAATCATACCTCTAATGGTTTGGTAATCTAGTCATATAATATGTTGTAATTCTATTATATTTCCACTTCAGAAACTTGAGTTGTTGTAGTGGGCCTCTGAGTCACAAGCGCTTGCCTTAACGTGCTGATATGTCAAATAGTTAGAAACAAAGTTAACAAATTTTTCTTCTTCTTTCTTTTCCAACCAATCCAATTTTTTTCTAGTCATGGTGCATCTTATGGACCTGAGATATACAGTGTATCTATAGTTGTGAGCTCCATCACGAATAACATATCTCAACCCATATATATTTGCTACACCTAATAAATTACCTGGTTGGAGAATACTATCACTATTAACAGTCATATCCTTGCTTTTACTAGGTAGGACCTAATCTCGGTACTTGAACAATTGCTCATTCTCGTATTGACTAGACTTTATGCACTCTACACCAGGCTTGACCAATAGCCAATAATGTCTTTGAATTTTGTTTTCTTTTCACATTGAATCTAATATGTGTACCCTCTAGTCTATGCATATCTTTGTCTAGCAGTATCTTTACAAGAGCTATATGCGCCAAATTACCCATGGACTTTTTTTTTGCATAAGCTATAATATTTATCTTTCCCGAACAATACAAAATAGTACAGTTATATCTTCAGTAGTTCCCTCCATCAGCAGTGCTAAATATTTATATCTCTGTTAGTTTTAAATGTACTTCAGGCTCTTGTGCTACGTATAAATCTCATAGGTTTCTTCCTATAAATAGTGTCTCTAAATCTTAAAAGGAAATACTATTATGACCATCTCCAAATCATGAGTGGCATAATATGACCTGAACTTCTTCAATTTCCTTGAAGCATAAGCTATCACACAACCATTTTGCATGAGAAAATATCCTAATCCTACACTCGTAGCATCACAGAACATCGTGAATCTTCTAGAGTCTATTGGAATAAGGCTAACAATGGTGTGATTGTCAAATATGCCTTAGTCTTTTGGAATCTAGTCGTACATTTCTCCATCCACTGTAATTTAGTGATTTTCTCTATTAACTTGGTGAATGGTGATGCTATTCTAGAAAAATCTTAGACAGATATCTGTAGTAGCTGTCAAGCCAAAAAAATCAATCGTTGTAGGAGAAATGGGTCTCGGCCATTTATGAACTGCTTCTATCTTCTCAGAATCTAACATCTTTTCATTCTTAGAAACCATGTGCCTTAAGATACTCCCGAGTCTAACTAAAATTCACAATTGAAGAACTCAGCAAAAAGTTGATTTTCCCACAGTGTTTTTAACATATTTTTCAAGTTATTCTCGTGTTCTTCCTAGCTACGAGATTATACCAGAATATAATAAGTAAAAACTATAATTCTTTTCCAAAAACAACTTTGAACACCATATCCATTATATACATCAATGCATTTAGAGCATTGGCCAGTCTAAAGGACATCACAAGTAACTCAAAATGTTTGTACCAAGTACTAGAGGCAAACATCAAAATATCATCCTTTCTTACTTTAAACTGACGATAACCAAACAAAAGATCAGTGGCTCCTTCTAACTGATCAAACAAGTTATCTATACAAGACAATGGGTATTTATTGTGTATTGTTATCTTATTTAATTATCCGTAGTTGATGCACATTCTTAAGGACTTATCCCCCTTTTTTTCAAACAATATTGGTGTACCCCATGGTGTAACCCTCAATATGATAAAACCCGTATCTAGTAGGTCTCACAGTTGTTCAATTAGCTCTCTCAACTTCGTTGGTGCCATATGATATGGTTTACGTGTCAGGTGTCGAATATACACTGAAGTCTATTTTTCATATTGGCGGTAGTCATAGTAAATCCTTAGGAATACATTATAGAATCTCTCACTATGATACTTTTATTTTCCATACTAATTTTCACATCCCTTGGATCTCTTTACGGAAGTTTCGTGACCTAACCACTCTTATTCAATAATAATAGAGCCTTTTTAAATGATATAACATCGATTATCACTGTGATATGATTCTTTTTTTTCTTATAATTAGGTTTGCTAGATATGTCAATCTAACTACCTTCTCATGGTAATAAAAGGTAATGTAATAAGATAATAACCAATCACACCTATAAGCACATCAAAATTAACAAGGTCAAGTACAATTTGGCGAGATATGGTATGCTCTCTCTCTCAGCTTGAATCTGATAAGCTTAATAGAAAGTTTCAACGGTATGAGATTCCTTATTAAAAATAGCAACTATTAAAGGATCTCATAATATCTCGAGATGTTATTTATCTAACTCTTCATCCCATATTAGAGGAAAAATTTCATACTGTGAGATTTCCTAGTCTCTACCTTCTCAAATAAATTCTTAGTTACATGCCAATCACATCCAATTCTTAAAAAAAATATCTAGCAAGTTCAACTTCCACGTAATAGGTCAGAGTCTTTGTATGTGAGATTATTGCCTTATTTAAATGGTTAACCAATCACTAGACAAGCCTCTAAATCTAAGGTGTCACGTACCTAGCCAACTGATAAAGCCTGCTGTCACATGTCAGTACATCCATCGCCTGAATTAATTTCTTAAATACCTATCAGGTTTGCACTTTCGACTTTCGAGAAGGAAACGATTCATGAAAAGTTTACTAAAACTTATTTTTAAGTCGGTTGTGTCACTCCTAACTGCGTCCCTAACAATATGGTTCCATTCCATATATTCATCATGTACTTCAGTCGATAAGTTGCTAGATTCACAAGCCTCTCGCTGGAATATTTTAGAGCTCATAATGCTTTAAATGTTTCGCCAAAAACCTCTAAGGATGGTTTAAGTGTCAGAAACAGTAAACTTTGTGGTTTTAATTTTAGGAACTCTATTAAGAACACCTCTCTGCTCCAGGCGACCTTAGTACATATGCCTAAAGCTTTTGTATCCATAATCTATTACCCCTTTTTTGTCTAGTCTACCAATTATATCTACCATTTTGGTATCATATCGAGTAAAGGACTTGTCCCACATGCAATTTCAAGGCATCGGTAATACATTTATTTTCAAAATCATATATAAACCATGCAGGTTATGAAAACACAAACTGCGAAAGGATTACTACTCACAGTACTCGTGCTGAAATATCAAACTCGTCAGTTCGAGCAATCCGTATGGCTTCCTTCAATTAATCTATAATCACATCATGTGGGTCTAGTGTTAATTTTTATGTTTAGGCTAATTCATAACTAATTTAGAATACCCCACCCTCGGGATTACATATTTGACTCTCAATTCGTCAAATTATTATTATTATTTTACCCAAGCTATGAGTAGTTCAACTAGTTCATAATTTATCATAAATTTGCTTTTTTCCTAATCTCAAACTTTTTTTAAAAGACTTCTTTTCTACGCATATTGAGAATTTGCAGGGAATAGAAATTAATAGTTTACACCATATATCCTCTTGATAGTTCTACAGAAGTACAACAGATTAAGTAAGCATTTCGACTACATACTTAAATTATTGAAAATATAAATCTGATATGGTTCGCCTTGTTTGTTACTTAGCCTAGTCATGAATAAAGATTCCAATTATTCATGGGTATTCTCATATCTAAATAAGCTGAATCAAACCACTTTTGAGTTGCTAGTATAACTATTTAACTCAACTCATGAAAATTTATATCTACTCATGCTACAATTAACTCAAACCAGTTCATTATCTTCAAATAAAAGGGAATTCGTATTGTCTATTCATTGTACCCTTCAATCTCATTAACCATGTGAATTGGAAGGGTCTTGAATAATATAGTTGCCTATAATACTTCTTGTAGGTATTAAACTTTCAGTACCCAATATAATCTCATAAACACGTGATCAAAATTACAAGAAATTATCAGAAACTCAAGCAGAATCAAAGGAAGGGGAAAATTTGACCTTTAATTTGAGGAGTGCTTTCACGGGTAGAAATTATGAGCTGAATTTTTCCTTCTTCAGTTTCTTTGTCTTGCAAACTTTATTGACCAAGCTCTGTTCTTTTCTTTCTTCTGAAACTTTGATGATTGCTTCTGTTTGTTTTCTTTTCCCGTAGCTTTTGACTTCATTCCCTTCCCCTAAACCCTTTTCAATTTTTGCCAGATTGTTTCTGGTGGGCTTCGGCCCTTTTTGTTCCATTCTTTCTCTTTTTGTTTTTGTTTTATTAGTTGTTGTGTCTTTTTTTTTTTTTGGCCAAATACTTAACTACCTTTATGTTAAATGTGAGGTATTACAACGAAGCACCTGTCTCATTCGCAAAAATTAATGGCCAACTGGCTATCGCGTTTGTGAAGGCTTTTTCATGTTCGTAGAGGTTATTGCCCTCCAAGCCTCCGCGTTTGCAATCCAGAACGCGATAAAGAAAAGCCCTACCAGCCCCCAAGCACCAAAGCCTACATGTTCGCGTTTGGTCAATCGCATTCGCGAATGCCAGCCCCGCCCTAGGACATCTCGTTCGCGAGCTTCTCTTCGCGTTCGCACAGAGTAAAACACCCCTGCCCCAATTAACCATTCGCAAACCTGAGACAAACTCCGCGTTCGCAATGCACACTACATCAGCTGCTGCATATTGTGCAAGAATGGCTGAAAATCACCATGAAACTCACCCGAGCCTCCTGAAGCCTATTCCAAACATCCACGCAAATATATAAACCACATATGAACTCGCTCGTAAGTTCAATCTATCAAATTGACATCAAGAACCAAAAATCACACATCAAAACTCAAAGATTTTAAAGTTCTTTAAGTTCCAGTTTTTATACTTTTCACAATAAGCGCCGAAACGGCCTCGGGTCACCCGGCACCCCAACCAAACATGCATACAAGTCCAAAATCATCATACAAACCTTCCGAAATTGCCAGAACACCGATCCGAGATCGTTTACCAACAGTATTGACCATAATCAACTCTAACCATTTTAAAGTTCAAAAATCAAGTTTTCTTTGAAAAATCATATCTAGACTCCCCGGATAACGAAATGAACCACGGCCGCAAGTCATAACAAATAAAGCTATGTAAGGTCTCAAATCACAAAATGAGAAGCTAGAACTTAAAACGACCTATCGGTCCTCACAAAATTTTAGATTTATCTCATCATTTTTAAAGCGCTCAACCATCAAGATTTCCACAGCTATGCTTTGGTGCGATCAAGAGATAGAACTAAATTTTATTTTTAATTTTCTTTAGCTTAGTTGTTTTTTTCAGAAAGTTGTATATCTTTCTACCCCTAAAATTTTAGAGTCTCCTCAAGCACTTCAGTTATCCTGCATATGCTTTTGAGTCCCTACTTAAATGTCACTTGCTCGTGATTAAATTCATTTCTCGTGTGTTAGACATAAAATTCAAAAACCAGACTGAATTAATTTGGTACTTCGGTTTTAGTTCTTTGGTTACTTCTATATTGATTCAGTTTGAATCTTTAAAAATTCGATATTTCTCTACGGTTCTCCATTTTGAAGTTGTGGTATTTTGATAAACCGAAATGCCGAACTTTTTAGTAGATAACCTAATAATCTTGTAAGCTTTAGCCAGAATATGTCGTCCCAGCATATAATATATTGGTTTCCCTTTCCACTCATGACTTAGAATATATGTGTTATTCTGGTTGTTTAAGGTTTTCGTTCGATGATACCAGTTTTTCATATTAATTGATGGTTACTGTTTCCACAAACCTTAGCCACTCTATTAGGTGCCATCTGCTTACCGATAGATGCATCTATTACACTTCCAAATTATTCTTTTACGTTTTGTATGCTCTCGTGCAAAAAGTTTAACACGGTTTTCTTCACTCGTAATATTATAAAGAACTTGTTTAATTTTTTTTAACTCGTTTGTACTATGAAAACTAAAAATAACAACTGATATACTGAAATGACGATGGAGGAAAAGATTACAATGCCGTATAATTCGGAATATCGAACCATACCAAACTACTTTGATAAGGTATTTGAATACACAATTGATAAGCCAATATTAAAGTACCACAGTAAAATTCTTAAATACCAAACTGAAGTACCGATCATCCATCCCAACTTCTCAGAGAGGGAGAAGATGGGTACAATTCAAAGATAAAGACAAGACATACTTCACTCGGTGAAGCATGAAATGAAAGGTGTCTTTGGGATGGGGAAAAATGTTTTTCATCAAAAAATATTTTCTAGAAAAAAAAGTTTTTACATATTTTATAAGTAGAAAATATTATTCTAAAAGCTACGTAATATAGGCAAACACTATAGGAATGAGAAGTAGATATGGGTCGGAGTTCGTGGTTCATAGTGGGGGTGGGCTAGGATTTGATGTGGGAATGGGGTGTTGGGGGTGTGAGGAGAACATAATTAGCGGGATTGCCATTTATTGAACTTGTTTCCCTAATCTCTTTAGGGAAGCCATTTTCTTGATTTTTAAAGACCTTATCTTCCTAGGAAAAAAATATTTCTTAATACATGAAAAAATATAAAAACACTTTCCTCCGTTAAAAACACACCCGAAATTCTATAGAAATCGTTGAATAAGATAGCACCCGCTCCTCAACGGGGACTCCACCACAATTTGGGTACCATTAAGCCGAGTACTTATAAATAGGAAAAAAAAAAAAAAAAAAAAGAACTTATAAATAGGAAGTCCCTTCCATTACCTCTAATTCTACTATTCTTATCCCACATTGTTCCCTCGTCCTCAATTACTATTTTCCGTTGACTACCTACAAAAATTTTGGTCTAACATAAGGGGAAAAGTAAACGACGAAGCAGTTGAAACCTAGTAAACATTACATGCAAGTCGAGAAAACGAAAATCTGTTCAGTTATATCTCATATCAAAAGTACCCAACCAAAAGTTACTGGAGTATAAACAGTTACCACTAGAAAAGAAAATAGTTCCTTGAGAGCGGAACAGTAGTAGCCGGCGTGCATGTTAGGGCTGTTCCATCAGTGGTCACCGTGTATGTTTCCGGATCGACTTTGATGTCAGGAAGTGCATCGTTGAGCTTCATATCTAGTTTACTTATGTTTCTCACATTACTTACAGCTTCCACCTTCTTATTTAGTCCATATGAGTGTTTTATTCCAGCCTCCAGAGCTGCCTGTTTATCCAATGCAGTAGACATAGAGTTGTGTTAGTACACATGTTATAGAGATTCCCCTATTCTTCAGTGCATATTCGTTTAGCGGCAGAGCTTCTAGCAAAGCCACCAAAAGAACATCCTTCAAGTTTTGACGGTCCCAACGTCAACTCCTAGATTTAACTTTTACCCCCTGGCAGTATATAGTTATTTTGCACCATTAGGTTACATTACCTACAACAATAGGTGTCCATCCTTAGCAAATCTAATATGGTAACTCCGAAAATAGAGTAATAAACCTCTTGTAACAGGTTAAAATACACTTTATGTTTACCATCTTTACATTGCCAGTGTATATAAAGTAAATCTCAACTCCTAAATATATGAGAAAAGGGCCAAACTGAGAGAGAGAGAGAGAGAGAGAGAGAGAGAGAGAGAGAGAGAGATATGCCTTGCTGACAAAAGCAATTGCATTGGTGCTTGCAGCCTTGGAAAATGCTCCAAACATAGGCCTCATTAACACCTGTAACAACTTGTGCTTCAGTAATCAAAAATGCAGATAACAGCTCTGCTTTCAACGGGATAACAAAACCGAATAAGGGTCTAAAGGGTAGAGGCTAGTAGTAAAACGTAAGCAATAATTCAAGATTCGCTTATGAAAGCCAAAAAAGAGAATTACACTATGAAATTATTTAAGAAGCATTAGTCCAATGTTGGATATCTTGCATGCGAGAACATAGATTCAAAAGTTGGTTAATAGCAAAAATTGCGAATAAAAGAGTCCTCCAATGTAAAACAGTTACCGGTTCAGGAGTTGGGATGCTAGCATTCGGGTCTCCCATGTTTGACCAAGCTATTACCCCTCCTTTGATCACCATTTCTGGTTTCGCCCCAAAAAACGATGGTTTCCACACCACAAGATCAGCTAATTTCCCTACCTACAAGATATCCAATAAAATAAAACTGGAATTATGACAATGAGAGTTGAAGTGCTCGACTTTTAAGAGGACAATGCCTTCAGCACTATGATGACAAAGGAGAGAATAACTACCTTTCAAGATTCTAATAGCTTTATAACAATGCAAGTTTCAACAAAATTAGTTGAACTAGACGTGCTTCAAGTTTTCTAACATGGTCCTCTCC
>MCJB01051741.1:230393-244828 GCA_002018475.1 Nicotiana obtusifolia
CCCCCCCCAACCCCCCCTAACCAAAAAAAAACCCCCAACAAGAACCCAAATGTTATGTCGCCTCGGATATTAGATCTGGATATGGATCTGACATGGTCATGTTCAAAGTTTTACAGGTGTTATAGTGTATGATGAAGGACTTACACAAAGTATCCATACCCTTGTCATACACGTCCAATACATCTAGGTAAACGAAGAGTCCATATATCATAATGAAAAACTGTAACAAATGAAAAATTTTCCAATCCATAACATCACAAAAGCATCTCTTTAGAGAACTATAGAATTTAGTATTGAAAGTTACGAAGGTAACAGTCAGTAATCAGTTTAACAAACTCATGAGATTAACAGTGATGATAAAGACAGACCTCAGCTGATCCGACATATTGAGAGATTCCATTAACAATGGCAGGATTTATAGTGTATTTTGCGACGTATCGTTTGATCCGGAAATTGTCATTGTCTGGCCCATCAATGTGCAATGGTCCTCTAAATGACTTCATCTTGTGGGCAGTCTGCCATGTTCTACTAATCACCTGGTAAGACAGGCATCTGACCAATATATATATCATACAGCCAAGTTTTGTAGAAAGTGCAAAATATATATTCATCTTAATCACATTCAGTGCTAACCAGTGTTGTCAAAAGCGCGCTTAAGCCCTGAAGCGAGGCTCAAAACACGTTGAGCGCTTCGCCTCGCTTTATGGGCACTTTAGTGTCGCATCAAAGCTCTAAGGCATACTTGTCCTTGCCAATGAGTGTAATCCCGAAAAGGCGACCTTAAACAATTGATATTTCACTTTATCATGAATCTTTTTTTCAATTTCTTTTTCTATATATTTATTATTCATGCTTATAATGATCAATCTTGGACTACATGCATATTTTTACTTTTTCTCCCGTTGCGCCTTTTTTCATTAAAGCCCACACTTTATTTGCGCTTTGCGCTTAAAGCCCCAACGGACCTTAGAGCTTTTTTTGCGCTTTTCGCCTTTGATAACACTGGTGCTAACTCACAGGAGGTAGCTGATTACAGGCTTAACAGAAGGACCTGAGCCTACTCAGTTAATTGCAATTTTCATCTTGGCTAGACAACAGAAATTTCCTTACTGCCAAGTTCAATCCCCTGTCCAATTTTTACACCCCATAGCAGAAACACATATCCCTTGATAACGACAGAGTTAAACTTTATCATATACTTCTGAATCTCTCCCTTGAACTTTTAAGAGGGTGACACTCAAGTTATTATTAGAGGATGACACACAAGTTACAAAGGAGAAAGCAGTTTGAGTCTCTGCAAGTGTTATGAGGTGGCAAACTAAAGAAAATAGTTTAGGAGAGCTGGAAGGAGACATCAATATGGTGCTTCCTCTCCTTCAGACCAAACTAACTTTGCTGCTAGTAAGTTCCTAGCAGGCGTTCAGTCTAGGATATAACCTACTCGGTTACCTTCTTTTTCAATATTCCACCTTCAAGAAATAACAAATGCCCCAGAAAAGAAATAAATTATACTATATAATTGGATGGATCCCTCCAGTTCTCTATTATTTTTGTTCAGCTTAATTAGGTTCCAAAACAAGGAATTGTAAGGGAGATTGGTCTGATAAAAAGTTTTCTTAATATGCACTTTCGCCTTAATCGTGACATGAGCCTATTATCAACTAACAACAAAGAAAGAATAGATTTTGTTTTCCTGGAAAATCCTAACCGTAATAGCAGGAGACATATTATAACATAAACCCAACAGAAGTATGTGATCATCTCATCTAAAAGCTTAAGCTATTAGAGAAAGCACAATTTTATTTACTTAGATATGTCTATAACATGCCCCCTTGCGTTTTGATTCTTTTAGATGATCAAAGCACATAGAAATTATTTTTAATAGTGGTGTCATGGAAACTCGAACCTATGACCTCTACCTACTCTGATACCATAATAAAAAGAGGGATCTTAGGCCTAATTCAATCCGAAAAATTAGCTCAAGAGCTGAGGATTTTTCAAAATCATATAGCAGACAACAACCTATTTCCTCCACCCGGAGCATGGACAATATAATGTGAGGGGTCCAACATTGGGTAAAATTGGTTCTAGCTCTAGTATAATGTAAAATAAAAAGAAGCTTATTGACTTGATTCACAATGTACAAGAGGTTCTCCATATATTCTGTGTGGCTGAGAGATCACAAGTAACGTGCCTGAACCTCACACTTATGATAATTGAACCCATATCAGGTTTACACGTGAACATGTCAAAAAGCACAATTCATGGAAGAGCTATCTGATATAATGTGCTGCAGTGTGGGATCCTTCCCCACTACTTACCTGGGTCTCCCATTGGTAGCTTCATACAAATCACAAGAAATCTGGAGTGGGGTTATTGAGAAGTTTGGGAAAAGATTGGCCTCCTGGAAAATGCAGTACCTCTCTAGTAGATTGACCCTTATAAATAGTGTGCTGGACAGATATCCCTGCATGCTTCATATCATTATTCCCTGGGCAGCCCGTTGTACAAAGCATCCCGCATTCATGCAGGATCCAAGGAAGGACCGCACCCCTAAGGGTGTGATGTAGATAGCCTTACTCTAATGCAAGCATTAATGGCTGCTTCCACGACTCGAACCCGTGACTTATAAGTCACATGGAGACAACTTTACTACTGCTCCAAGGCTCCCCTTCTCATGCCATGTCATTATTCCCAATTCCAGTTAAAGTGCAGAAGAGACTAGCTCAAACTGGAAGAGCCTTCTTATGGATAGGCAACAGTCAGAGCCACAAATGTCACTTGGTTAAATGGCCAAAGCTCATTTCACCAAAGGAGCATGGAGAATTGGGTGCTAAATATTCGGTATTACATAATAAGAGTATGCTAATGAAATGGCACTGGAGGTATAATATGGAGAATCCTAGATTATGGAAATCAGTAATCAATGTAAAATATGGTGTGAGAAACAACTGGTACACAAAACATAGCAGATCGCCCTATGGTACAGGCCTCTGGAAGCACATATCCAATTTATGGGATGAGTTTCAACTTTAACTCAAAGCTCAAGTTAAGGAGTGCAACACATATCAAGTTTTGGAAAAACAAGTGGCTGGGAACAATGGCACTAAAAGATGAATTCCCAAATTTGTACCCATTGGCAAGTAATCAAGAATCCACAGGAGAACAATATTGATAGAATAGCTCTTGGGACCCTCAATTCAGGAGCCATTTTCAAGATTGGGAAATAAATGACCTGATGGAATTGCTAGCCAAGCTAGCAGGGACTGCTATATCAACCCTCAGTTGAAGGACAGACTGAGAATGGGGGGATTCTAAGGAGGGGAAATTTACAGCTTAGGAAAGCATATGCACACCTCTGCTCCAACAATGAGCTGATAAACAATTGGCCATGGAAATTAATTTGGAAAACAAAACTGCCTACTAAAGTGATCTGTTTTAGCTGGATTACCTTATAAGAAGCATGCCTCACACAAGACAACCTCAGCCCAATGAGTATACCAACAGCGAATAGGTGCTACAAGTTCAATACGGATAAAAGAGTTAGACATCTCTTTGTGCATTGTCCTGTAGCATATGATATTTGGAACATGTTCTTCTCTCTTTTTAGACCAGTGTTATCAAAGGTCATTTAAGGCGCGCTTAAGCCCTGAAGCTCGGAAAAGCTCAAGGAGGGCGCTTCGCCTCGCTTTTAGTTGGGCTTCGGTGTAAGGTAAGGCACTAAGGCGTGTGCCTCATTGCCCATTAGTTCTCTCTTGAATCAAGCGGCACTAAACAACAACTATAATCAGAAATAAGTGTATTAGCTGCTAAGGGAAACATTATGAATGAATTTGTTACTTTGCTCTTGAATTACATATAATTTTTTATTTATTTCCTTCATTGCGCCTTTTTTAACTAAAGCTCACACTTTAAGTGTGCTTTGCGCTTAAAGCCCAAATAGACCCAGAGCGCTTTTTAGAGTTTTTCGCCTTTGAAAACACTGTTTTAGACTAGCCTGCTTCAAGCCTAACAGCATCTAGGAAGCATATGAAAGCTGGTGCTCATGGTGAGTTGGTAAATCCATCAAAATAATATGGTAACTGGTATCTGCTGCTATTTTTTGGTGCAACTGGAATGAAAGGGACTATAGATGTTTTGATGGGATCTCAGCTCCTACTCATGTACTCAAAGCAAAATGCTTACTGAATTTGTTTAGTTGGCTCACAACTTTTAGATTGTGTCCGCTCCCTAGTGATAGAATAACTTTGTGTATATTATCAGGCACTCTCTCTCTTTCTTGTAATCTTTTGCTTGCATCCTCTTGATGCTTTTAATGAATTCCTCTTCAAAAAAAATAAAGTCTCTTACACTAAATATAATTTGGTAGGTAATCAATCCTTATGCTAATAAGATGAGTAAATTTAAGTACAAAATATCCTAAGGTACCCTATAGAAAATTCTGTATGATTTTCCTTATTCAGGTGCGATGAATCTAGATACATATTCACTTAATATTCTAGTAACATAATAAAACGTTGGGTTGTGGTAGGTAGGTGTTAAGAACGTTGATGTACATGTTGCTTACTGCATTATGCTGGTGTGATTATACAAACACCAGACATTCCGTTTACCAGCTCTTAAGAGAAAATATTATGAGAAAACTAATAATTGGTTGAGTTTGCCTGCAATTTGATGTTTCTCAATTCAAAAATTAATTGGAAATTAGACTACTGAAAACCTCTCCAATTCGACCCATGGCTTGTGAATCAGAAGATATAATGCTAATTGCTCCCATATCATGCAAAATGTCTTCTGCAGCAATTGTTTCAGCTCGAATCCGCGATTCAGCAAAAGCTACATCCTCTCGTATGTCCTTGTTAAGATGATGGCATACCATCTGCATGTAGAACTATCAGGTCAATATATTGTTCAGGAGCATAGAAACTTCACCTATTATAAGCTTCTGTTACCAGCATGTCAAGGTGCTCGTCCACAGTATTCAAACTGAATGGACGTGTGGGATTGGTTGAAGAGGGAATGACATTCTTTACACCACAAACTTTGATGATATCCGGAGCATGTCCACCACCAGCACCTTCACTGCAGAGTACATGTTACAACATGGGATAGAAGAGTCGTGTTCCTTAATCTAATAGGCAAGCAGCAGTGTATTTTATCCCTTTTTTTTCTATTCATCATTCTTGGCTCTCTTTCTTCTTTTTGCCATTTTCCTTCGGAGTTGGAGGGAGCAGGTACATTAAGTGTTTACCTGTGGTATGTATGTATGGTGCGACCTTTAAAAGCAGCAATTGTATGCTCAACAAATCCAGATTCGTTCAAGGTGTCAGTATGGATGTTGACCTGCATTTCAGAAATCATAATCACTTTTTAACTTGTAAAACTTAGTTAAATCAGCAAACACAGAAAGGAACGAGCACCTGAATGTCATATTGATCTGCAACAGCAAGGCACATATCTATGGCAGCAGGAGTAGTCCCCCAGTCCTCATGAAGCTTCAGGCCCATTGCTCCAGCTTTGATTATTTCATGTAAGCCCTCAGCCTTGGAACTGTTACCCTGCAAAACAATTGGACAAAGAAATAAATGCACTGGAAACATGCATACCACATTGTTGGAACATCTTCTTATGGACTCAAGTTGGACAAACACACCAATGCATTACACTACAGAAATCAGCATAAAACCATCCGTGTATGCCCAACACAGAGAACACAGAAACAAAGATCTTTTGTTCCATTTGTTGGTCACAATAGTAGGAAAGAGGGTGAAGAAATTCTGGTTCTTTGACTCTGTGAAGTGCAGTTATGCCACTTGAGCTTACAAGCAAGTGAAAGAATATTTGCAAAATCTGAAGCTGCACACAGTTATTCTTTTACAGTAAATCCCAGAAAATAAGCATACTTTTCTTTCATCAGTAAAACAAGCAAGCAAATAAGCATACTTTTCCAGTGAAGCCAAAATTTAGGGGAAGTTCGTCTGTTGACTGCAACATCAATTCCATATGCACAGGCCCCGGTGTACAAGTGGTTGCACGTGTCCCATGAGCAGGTCCTGTACCACCTCCCACCATTGTAGTGATTCCTACAAAACATAAAGAAGGAAACAAGACAATAAATTAAACATCGCTAGCAATTTATCACTTCACTCCTCTTTCCTAGAACACAATAGATTAAGTTTGCTTTATAGAAAATTAAGCCACTTATAGAACAATATAAGCCAAGCTTAAGCCTGAGCTATTGGATAAACAGCTTAGATAGGAGCTCCTCTGCTTCAGCTTTCAAATCTGATTACCCGTATGATAACATGATCCTTATTGCATCCAAATGCATGTGGTTCCGGCAATATTTAGTCAGTTAAGCAAATCAGTTTATGGATGGACTACCAAACGGATAAGTAACCCTTCTCATAATTTGCTTAGACCCAAACGTCGAGCATCAGACAATCAACAGATACTTAGTACGACTATCAGCAGATGAATAGTAACTTTCAGCTGCCAAAATCTTTGAAGTCTCTTCTAAAGGTAAGTTAACACCAATCACACCAAAAAAAGGAAGAAAATAAACAACAGTTCTCTCCAACATTCAATCAAATTGGACGATTATCTCCAAAAGAAAACCAAAAACCAGATAAAATCTGCTCACTTTGATAGTGATCATACATACCAAAGACAGGAGGTTACAACATAAATCTGGAACACTACAAGACAAGGGGGATCATATTGTTTACATATTTAGCTACACACAGTTGTTACATAAACATGCTACAAAAACGTAAAAACAAAAAGCATGTATTAGCAATTTTTCAGAGGGAATTCTAAAAATATACTTCCTAAAAAGTTACAAATTTTACCACTTGATATTGCCTCATATGCCAGCTGAGGGCATATAAAGTGCACATGACAATCTATAGCGCCTGCTGTGACAATCATTCCTTCGCCTGCAATTACCTCAGTGTTAACCTGAAAGATCAGGAAGTATTAGCTTCACATTCTAGTGATTTCTGCCTACTTAACATCGGAATGTTCCCAGACTTACCCCAATTGTTGTATCACCATCCATGACATCTGGGTTACCTGCCTTACAAAGGGAAAAGATACGACCATCTTTAATTCCAATATCGCACTTGAAAATCCCTGTATAGTCAATCACTACAGCATTTGTTATAACAGTATCCAAACAATCTGCTGAAGGATATCCAGACGCTTGACCCATTCCATCTCTTAGAACCTTTCCACCCCCAAACACGCACTCATCACCATAGGCACTAAAGTCTTTCTCAATCTCAGCAAAAAGGTCAGTATCACCCAGACGTATTCTGTCTCCGGTGGTGGGGCCATACATGTTGGCATATGCCTCATGAGACATTGAAAAAGAAAAGCAAGATTCTTCTCCGACAACACCTTCCCTGCACAATACTTTTCAAGCTAAGAAATCCCTTTTCTCACAGCTAAATTAGTTAAGCAACTCAATAAATAACTCAAATTCTTCAGGAAAGTTATGAGAGGAAAAAGGTAATGTAACAATACTACCAGACCTTGCATTTGGTTCTTCCAAATGGCCAAATCCTCCTTCAGTCAGAGCTCCTATTACTGTCATAACTTTTGCATCATCAACTGGACCATCAGCAATTGCATTACCTCCTCTAATCACTTGCTTGCCACTAATCCTAACAAGAACAACACTTTTTGTTTCTCCTGGCTAGAAAAGCAATAGACATTTGTCAACTCCAAGCACGAGACAGCGGAAATTGAAAAGAAGATAAATGTCAAATTTGATTAACATGTTTGAGCACCACTACTTCAAAAATAAAGGACATGACCAGAGATGAACAAATATAAAAACATCTAAGCATGGAAAGGTTACTGCTAATTCTTGCAGATTATTTCAGCTCTAACCTACACTGGAAATGGAAGCACGTCCGGAACAGCAAGAATCTTCTCCAATTACTCTTCAGATGATACTATTAATTGTCTGTCAATTAAATATTTGACTAGTTTTCAGTTGAATATTGGCCTTTTTAATCTACTTTATCCTGGCATATCACGTTAATTCATCATGTTCTTTATCAAGGAGCTTTTAGGTCCAAATGACATATTTAATGAAGCCATAACATATATTCCCTCTATCCCATTTCATGTGGCACTATTTCCTTATTAGTCCGTTCAGAAAAGAATGCCACCATCCTATTTTTGGAAACAATTTAACTTTAAAATTTCCCATTTTACCCTTAATGGCATACTTTTATAACCACATAAATGTCATGGCAGGTTTAAGACCACAAGTTCCAAAATCTTTCTTCTTTTCTTAAACTCCATCTCAAGTCAAACACCGCCACGTAAATTGGAACAGAGGAGTACTAGCTTTATAGGCATATCTCCGGTATGTGCTCTAAGAAAGGTAGGTATCCTATTCTTACAAGCATCTTTTTCTCCGCAAATTTGCTACAAGTGGAGCCAAGAGTAGCTTATTTATTCATTAATTAGATGCTTAATCACAAACATGACAATTGCGCCAACTCCTGTATGTGTTCCTGAGAAAAAGCAATACGTCACAATGTCTTAATTTCACAAAAATCAATGCCCTAGCCAGTTCCGGAAAACCCCAATTCACAACCAAGCACAAGTAGAATGGTTTACTTAACTCCACAATTTCCAGATAAATTTCTAACAACCATATTACAAAAAGTGAATATTACAGGCAGAAGAGATATCCGGGAAGAAAGAAACATGCTAGTTGCTTTTCCTATCCTTGCAAAAACCAAGACATAGATTTGAAGTAAAGTGTTGCTTCAAAGGTAAAAGTGTCAGAAGTCTCACTTCAAACCTCGTAGCTTGGCCGGCAGGTATATTTAACCGCATGCAATGCGCCCTCCTTCGATCAAAAATCAAGGATGGATTGACCTCGATGAAGTGATAGTGGCTGCCAACCTGGAAATGTTAGCAATTAGATCCACGAGAGTCAATCCCATTTATATCTGGATACTGAACGTACTACAGCTCTAAGAGGGGAGCATCATTATAGACTTGTAACAAGAAAGGCAAAGGATCCAGGAGTTACCAGCTTACAGTCACCTAATAAACAGAAAACTAAACTGAATAAGTCAAACAATATGAAACTTGTTTCAGCAATATATGTAGCATAACTACACTATCTTCCCTTCCCATATTTAAGTAAGTCATGTAGGATACCTTCAGTTCAACTCAGAAACTCAGGATAACTCAATTCTTTCTCTCCCATTAGTCTCTTTGATCTGTTTTCCATAATATTTTTTCTTTTCATTATTCATATTGAGGGATTGGCAGTGGGCGAACAGGGCTGAGTAGAGCAATGCAGTAATGCATGAAGGAGGGCAGAAAGAAGCACCTGAATTGGTCTGTCACCTGAGTTAGTGACTTTGAGAATTACCGCCTTCCTGTGAGGATTAAGGACAATCAGCCCACCTCCAAAGCACAACTGACCAGGAATTTTACTATCTTCTATCACCGGAAACTTGTCCAGAGGAGGAACTGCAAAATGATATCTTTCAAACGATAGTACCTATCGTCTATCGGAAAAATATCTTTCAAACAAAGCAAGCCTAATTGAATATGCTTCACTTCCAGAACAGCTTAAAGCTAAATATATGCCTGAAATTTCAGGGTTAACCAGAGAAATCACTAAATTGCAAAACTTACTCAGAAATTACAAAGGGTAGCATCAAATGAAGCGACTACTAGTATGCTTAGACAAATATCATATGGGTCTAAAATGCGCAAGATACCTATTCATGAGAGCTACCACTAAATTCCTGGACATAGTAGGAGGGAAATAAATTGTTCCAGATGTCAGCCAACCCCTCCCAAACCATGGCGCAGAGACAGAACAATGGTGGGTAGAGGAATTCAGAGGGAAGAATCAGCAAATAGAAACTCCAACAATACAACAGAGCTATCCACCAAATTGAATTAGAAACAGACTCTGGGGCAACTTGATCCACAGCTTAACTTTGACATTTCAAAATTCAGTTCAAAGATAGGTCATGAATACTTCTATATTATTATTTGATTCTGCAATGCAGCATTAGAGGGATGAACAGTTTCAGATTCATCGAAAGGCTCTTTAGACAACATTTCGGTTTGAGGTACTTTTGGGTGCATGAAGGGGAATAAAGTGGCTTACGGATATTGGGATGATGTAATTCCTAATCGGGATCACTTGGTGTGAGTTTTGGTTGGAGTCAGCAAGCATCAACCCTAATGAAGAGGAACTTATTCATACAAGTAAAATAACACATCCACCAAATTCAAGTTCTAGTCAAATACAGTGTTGTAAAAGGCGCGCTTAAGCCCTAAAGCGTGGCTCAAAACATGTTGAGCGCTTCGCCTCGCTTTGTGGGCGCTTCAGTGTTGCATCAAGGCTCTACGGCATACTTTTCCTTACCAATGAGTGTAATCTTGAAAAGGCGACACTAAATAATTGATATTTCACTTTATCGTAATTTGTTTTCAATTTCTTTGTCCATATATATGTTATTCATGCTTATAATTATTGGTCTTAGACTACATATACATATTTTTACTCTTTCTCTAGTTGCGCCTTTTTTCATTAAAGCCCACGCTTTATTTGCGCTTTGAGCTTGAAGCCCCAACGGATCTTGGAGCTTTTTTGCGATTTTTGCCTTTGATAACACTGGTCAAATAACCTTTGTTGTACCAATATATGGATAAAATGTGCCTCTTCCAAGATATTTATTTCTATAGCAAAGAATGAAATCTTGTTTCTTGCCAATGAAAGAAAAATTACAGTTAAAGATGCTAAAAACAGTACGTCACATGATTACCAGGAAGGAAAGAACCGTGCAGAGCAAGATCCAGATTCCCATTTTCACATGCTATAGGATCATGGATGGTGATTAGTTTTGTTCCATCCCGAAAGGTCCCCTCTACCTAAATTAAATTACCACTGAATAGTCACCAGCTGCCTTGAACTGCAGACGAACAATGGCAAAGTCAATCAGCAAAAACAGAGAAAATGGGAAAAGTGTAGTACCTGAACAGTATCCAAGAGATGAGGAACAGTTGGAAGAACTTGTCTCCTGACAACAAAAAAGTTAATTGTAAGCTCATTGATCTCCATCAACCTCATGCAATCATTTAAACAATTACGTTATTTGAGGCACTTCACTCAACTCATATCAATTTCACCTGGGCTCAATACATATGCACTGTTTCTCATGATACTCTCTTTATTTATTGATTCAATCCCTCCACTTTCTAGGTGCATGAATTTATTACTTCCTGGTGCCAGGGCAATCATATGCTGCACCACAAACAAGCCTTTGATGCAAGTTGTCTCACTTAACAATCTGAATGGCAAGGCATAAGATATTGCTATGCTGCAAATTATTCTATTTCCTGACAACAGCATTCCTGGGTCAATTCACACTGTTTGCTTTCTTACGAGGACGTGCGGAATTTTAAGTGTTTATCTAGCCTGGTGACATCTCTAGAAAATAGAGAACGCAATGCAAATGCCCTGTTTGCAAACAGTAATCAAATTTATTATCAGACCCTTTTACATATCAAGGGTAGCATTGATCTCATTAATATAAGTCAGTAGATTATATGGCATCTGCCATTCATGTACAGTGTACCTTCCCAGTAATTGTCTCCCTACGTCCATCAGCTCGGCCACACTCTTATCTCCATCACGGACAAATTCTAATACCTTGTCACCATGAAAAATGAAATACATCAAAATGAATCTGGCTGCATAAGACATGATTGCAGATAAGCTACTATAAGTACAAAAAGCAAACACACACCCTACCGCTACCCCTCAAAATAATATTACAAGTTTCATGTAGTATCATGCATGTAGGACATGTAAACGAATCATATAGTCCCCACACTAGATGAATTCTTGTATCATTCTGCTCTATTTGGGTCCATTTCACTAATATAAAACAACCCAGGGATCAATTTGAAAGAGCAAAAGTAACCCCTTTTTTTTCACCAGCAACTATAGCTGAATCCCAAAGTAGTTTGCTCTATTCAGCTCTGTTTCATTAGAACAACAAAACAATTCAAGTGAAATAGCAAAACTAACCTTTTTTGTCCATCAACTATAGCTCAATCCCAAAGTGGTTCAGTTTTTATTTAAATACATAAAATCCCGTGCTTTATAAGAGGTTGGGGTTGGCCATAAGAATTCTCTATCATTCTGTTCTATTCAGGTCCTTTTAGTGCAATACAAAACAACCCAAGTTTCCATTTGAAATAGCAAAAGAAAGTTTTTCACCAAAAGTAGAACTGTTGACTCAACAGGTAGAATTAACAATAGCAATATTACAAGCAGTAAAAAAAATGGGTATTGGATTATATATTAAGATACCTGAGTTGCAATAAGAGCAACAGCTTCAGTATAATTAAGAGGTAGGGCACGGGCAAGACGCTTTTGAGCCAGAAATCCAGCGTTATGGAGCATCAATTTCTCTATTTCTCTTGGTACCAACTTCATTTCTTTTTTTTCAATCTAAATTCACTAGCAGGACAGAGTAGAAGAATCTAAATACATAAGGTAACCACTCGCTATTACATTAATTATAGAAAATCCAAGGAAATTTGAAGGGGAAATACCTGTAGCAGTGAATAAAGCCGGAGCTTGACTGATAAGTTGACCTGCGGAAACCTTAAACTCTCCAAAGGCTGTGGACATGAAAAGACCTGGATTTGGGCGTAATTGCACCGTTTGTCATGTTTGTGTAAGAAGTGGAGAGACTCTCTAGGAAGATTTTAAGTTATGGTGACAAAAAAGTCACATAATTAGAAAGCCAAGCTCAAACTTATCTTAAAAATATGATTAAGTTAATTTGGGACTGAATTATAATTTTTAAAACTTATAATCTTTTAGAAGTTGCACAAAAGCCCATCAGCTTAAATCTTCCCAAATCAGAAAAACAAACCCAACTCCCCTTCTTCTCTATCCTCTCAGTTCCTTTTCCCCGTCTCTCGTCTCTCCGAAAAGACGACAACGCCATTGTTGCTGTTCGTTCCTCTTTCTCCATGGTTGCTGCTCATTTCTCTCTCTCTCCATTGTTGTTGCTTCTCTATTCATCCTCAGGTAAACTTTTTTTTTCACTTGATTCAAAAGTTAGGGTTTTAAAATCAGAGTTTGAAAATGATGATTTTGGGTAGAGATGAAGAAGAGCATGGGTATTTATGCGAGAAGCTTTCTGCGATGATCCTCCCATTATCTTGAACGAAACCTGCAATAACATGATGAGTATAAATAAATTACTTTTCACGAAGCAATTAATTTCAACAACTTAAAGAAATGTTCATATCCACATCAGCTAATTGTCATACTATTAAAAAAGAATATATCTTGATTACGAGGTTGATGCAGTACTTCTGACTGTATAAAAACAAAATCAATAGAGTCAATTTGCACTCTTCCAACTCGCCTAACCTTGTTACTCTTCTGTTCCTCTTTTTCTGTTTTGAATAGTCTCTCTCTCTGTGTTCCTGTCATTATTCTTTTCTTGTCTGAGGGGACAGGAATGAAAACTCCCAAGGATGGGGAGTGCTGATGGTTATAGGTTGGGTTTTTCTTGAATGTTGTTTGTTTTGTTGTAGTTTCGTGTATTTGTTGCACTTGTTGGGGTTTGTGAGTTTGTAAAGAGTGGTTGAGGTTGTGAAGTTATGATTTTTGGTGCTGTTTTTGTTCTTCTTATCCTTGTTGTTTCGGAAAAAAAGGCTTGCAATTTTGTTGATGTTTTCCAACAACTGAGGTTACATGTTGCATCAAATTCAGCACTTGTTTGACAGTTGCAAACATCTGCTGAGGTTGCATGGTTAAAAAGAAATCCTATTTGGTGTATTTTGTTTAATCTGTGAATGAGATTTGTGATGGTTGTGTGTTTGTAGTGAAATATAGATGTTTTGTAGTTAAATTTAGACTGTTTTGCTGTTGTTGTTGCTGTCATGCTGTGGTTTAGGAAAGATTTTGATTTTATCCAACAGCTGCTGGATAAAATCAAAACAATTGTTGAGATTTTTGCAGCAACTGAAGTAGTTGTTGTAGCATATTAACAACCTGTTGCAAAAAAATCAAAATATTTGCTAAGCTGTTGCTTCTGTTTTTCTAACCTGTTGAAGCAGTTTCATAACCTGTTGCAACAGGTTAATATTCTGCCGCAACAAGTTATAAGTTGTTGCAACATATTCTTAATCTGTTGAAACAACTGATTACTTGTTGCAACATATACCTTTTCTGTTTTACTTTGAGTGTTGCACTAACCAATTAAAACTGTTTTTCTATCTCGTTTGTGTAGATAAAATGGCTCGAGTTAAAAGAAAAGCAATGAAACCAAGTGGGGAAGAAATCAGTAAAAGACCTAAGGTGCAGACATCTCTAGATAAACTTGTAACTGCCATTTGTCAATCAATAGATG
>MCJB01051741.1:245996-268481 GCA_002018475.1 Nicotiana obtusifolia
CTATTAATAGCTAAACATATGTGACTTATATCGTAGTTGTTGCAGCAATTTCATGATTCGTTGCAGCGGTTGCATAACCTGTTGCAACGAGTACATAATCTATTGAAGCAATTGCATAACCTGTTGAAGCAGTTTCATAACCTGTTGCAACTAGTACATAATTTGTTGAAGTAGTTTCAAAACCTGTTGCAACTAATACATAATTTGTTGAAGCAATAACATAACCTGTTTCAACATGTACATAATCTGTTGCATCAGGTAACATAGCTGTTGAACAAGTCATATCACTTGTTGGATGAAACAAGTGAAGGAGTTTCCGGAACAACTCATTCCATTTGTGAGGGAAAACTCAAAACACTATAGTCATGTCACTAAGTTAAGCTTTTTGTTGCTGCAAAAGCTCCGATTACTGGTTGGCAAAATCCCAACAAGTGACACAGTTGTTGCAACAGAATTATTACTTGTTGGAAATTGTTCAGAAATTGCAAAACCACAGAAATTACAAGAATTCGAGCAACATATCATTTAAACCAATTTTACTAACAGAAACAACATAAAGATGTCATAAAATCCAATTTCACAAACACAGACAATAGTAATTATTATTACAAGACATTGCAAATTTAACAACCCCTATTCTTCTCGATCCATTCACCATGGCAATCAATCCCTATTGTTATTGAGTCATCCATTAGTGGTGTTCGAGGTACCTGAAGATATTTTGTTTAACAAAAAATTGGTCATGAGAGTACATACCAATCTATAACAAAATGAAACAGCTACAACACTTGTTCCAACATATTATTAACTTGTTGGAACCAGTAGACTAGTTGTTCCAACATGTAATGAAATTATTTCAACAACTCACTAATCTGTTGGAATCAGCTTTAGTTTTTTTGGGGTAATGTTTCAGATTGTTGAAGATGTCCAACAGATTGTCGAGTTGTTTTAACAAGTGTATTACTTGTTGCAACAAGTGTACTACTTGTTGCAACAACTCACTAATCTGTTGGACATGGCTTCAGTTTTTTGGGTTCTGTTTCAGACTGTTGAAGATGTCCAACAGATTGTCGAGTTGTTTTAACAAGTGTATTACTTGTTGCAACAAGTGTACTACTTGTTGCAACAACTCACTAATCTGTTGGACATGGCTTCAGTTTTTTGGGTTCTGTTTCAGACAAAAAATGAAGCTGACTCCAACAACTTCATAATCTGTTGTAGAGAAGTTGCAACAACCACATTGCACGTTGCAACAACTACAACAGCTACTGTAAGTTGTTGGAAAATCAGTATATTTATACTCAGGTGAAAAATCGAAATAAAACAGCATTGTGGTACTTACCAAATGAGCGAAAACCACTCCCAAGTAATTGCCAGTGCTGCACCAACAAAATCCAGTCAAAAAATTACAAAATCGGGTGGTCACTTTTTTTTCTTTCTTGAGCAATAATGGCGGACGAAGAAGAAGAACAAGAAGAAGAAGAAGAAGAAAGAAAGAAGAACAATGGAATGAGTTATGAAGTAATTCCCACTACTACACGAATGAAATCCAGTCAACAAAATTGTAAAATCAGGTGGTCTTGTTTTTTTCTTTCTTGAGCAAAAACCAGTCAAGAAGAACAAGAACAAGAAGAAGAATAAGAAGACGCAGAAGACGAAGAAGAAGAAACGAGCAGCAGAATAAGAAGAAGAAGCAAGAAGAAGCAGCAACAAGAAGAAGAAACGAAGCAAAAAAGAAGAGGCAAAAATGGCGGAAACGGCGCAGGGGCTTTTAATTATATTTGGCGCGTTTTTCCCCCACTAGGGTTTATATGGGTTGGGTCAAAGTGTTAAAAATAAAACTTGAGTTTAAAGTGTAAAAAAATAAAGTTTTGGGTTAAAGTGTTAAAAATATAACTTTGGGGAGTCAAACCTTCCCTAATCACTAATCCAAAGTTTATCACCCCTACTCAATTAAAAAAAACTAGAGTTACTCCAACTCAATTTTAAAACCCATTTGTCACCTATAATTAAAAGCCCCGACTCTCTACAAGGTTACTTTTAAATTGCTTTCTTTTTGTTTTTAATTTAATTTATTTGCATTATTTTAATTTTAATTTTATTTTTACTTTTAATTTTAAAATATATATTTTTTAACATTATTTATCTTTTATGTCTCTTCATCTACTTCTTGTGAATTCATGTAATTGCGTGTATAGTTTATTTCTTATTCGTTTTATTTTCTTCATTTAGGTAACTGTATTATTATTCTACTTCTTGAAACTACACCTCCTAATATTAGAATTTATGAGTCATTAATAAACTTGGCATATAATGGGCGATGTCATTAAAGTACAATTTC
This sequence comes from Nicotiana obtusifolia, assembly GCA_002018475.1. Classification (NCBI taxonomy): domain Eukaryota; kingdom Viridiplantae; phylum Streptophyta; class Magnoliopsida; order Solanales; family Solanaceae; genus Nicotiana; species Nicotiana obtusifolia. The sequence continues at coordinate 248,338 of MCJB01051741.1, forward strand.
ATCCTTGAATGAGGCAATAAACTTATTATGTTTTCTAATCTTAAGTTGTATTGGAACTTATTTTATTATGTTGGAATTTGACATATGTTAAACTATTTTTTTTTTTTGGATTTTAAAATTGTGTTATATTTATGGTTCCAATTCACTTGTTTTAGTAATATTGCTTGTTATTTCACATTGCATGTAGTTCATTTTTGAGTTAGAATTATTAGATTAGTTTTGTCAAATATTTGAATAATGTTTTGACATTATATTTATAAATATTAATTTATTTAATCAAACATGCATTCCATATTGTTCTTACAAAACATGTATTTTTAGTTTTTATAATTAATTAAACTAAATATTTATTAATTTAAAATATTTATATATATCAATTATTTTTACGATATTATTTATAAAATATGATTACTAATTAATGTATATTCAAGAAAAAATATGCATCTTAAATACCAAATCTAATATTATTTATACTTATAAAAAATTATTTATAGGAATATATTTATTATATTAACTTTTAAATTTTGATAATTACTTCATTTAAAATTTAATCTAATTATGTAATATTTGTGCAACCAAACAATACGCTTGTAATTACACTGTAATTATATTATGACAAACAAACAGGTCGTCGTAATATTATATTGTGTAATGACTAGGCTGTGTAATTACTACCCTAGGGACCCGCAAACATCAACGATGTTTTGATAAAGGCAATTATCACTTGTTAGCATGTTGATGATTTTCTTTGCAGTCTGTTTCAATGGCTAAAGGACTTAGTCTTCTTTGAATGGCTAATTTTAAACCCTGTAAGAGAGACATGGCTTCCATGTGGATATTTGTAGTATGAGTGAACCCCATATTAAAGCCTAATATCCAATTGTCGTTGTTGTCCCTGAAGATTCCCCCTATTCCTCCCCTACCAGGGTTTCCCATGCATGAGTCATCGATATTTAATTTGAAAAATCCTTCATTTGGGGGTTCCCATTTGAAATAGATAGTCTTCTTTGTTAGATTAATAGGTCCCCATTCGGCCATGAAGATATATTCCTGGGCACTATTTATGGCATGACTAATGTTAAGGTAGGAGTTGTTTCGTTGAAAAACCCTTCCATTTCTGGTAGTCCAGATGTACCAAAGAAGGAAAAGTAGAAAGCTGGCCAACTAATGTCTTGGTTGAAGCTCTTTTTTTATTTTAGTTGGTATTTTAGCCAGTTGAAGATGGTAAGTCATTGTTAAGCCGTTGAGGATAGTTGTGCTTTATGTGGCATTGTTCCCGGATTAATTTCGAATAGTGCATCTGAATAGAATATGCTCGGTATCTTCTTTCTCCAGTCCACATATACTGCACGTGTCACTAGGGTAAATATTACGCTTTGACAATAGTTCAGCAGTTGGGAGTCTATTGAGGGCAAGTAGCCAAATAAAGTCTTTCATTTAGTTAAGGGCGTTACATTTCCAAATCCAAATGTAATCTAGGTTATTATTAATATTAGGAGTGTCTTGTTTTGAGATAATACCATAGGCGGCCTTGATGGAGAAAAAGTTGTGCCCAAAAGAATTCCGAGTGATTCTAGCCATACTTGGTTAGAATTGCTTGATATAAGTACCATGTATTTTCGATTTTACATCTTCCGGCAGCTCAAAGGATAATTTTGATAGATCGAAGTGGCCGTTCTCAATAATGGATTTTACACTCATGTCTAATTTTTTTTTATTAAGGGGCCCCTGAATGGATTGTCTAAGGGTGCCCCCATAACTAATCTAGTGACTATCCCATAAGTTAATATTAGGGCCATTTTCTATGAGTCATTTGGTACCTTCTTCGCAAATATTAAATCCTTTACAGATATTCTTCCATACATGAGAGGCGTATGGACTAGGTTTTTTTTCTATTATTCGTAGTATCTCTACTATCATACTTATTATGTAGCACATGTGCCCATAGTGCCTCCCTATTGCTATTGTAACACCAGGCCATGCTAGCACTAAATGCATCATTTTTCCAGTGGGTTTTATATAGGCCTAACCCTCCCTTGCTTTTTAGCTTAGTGACTTTACTCCAATTTAGAAGGTGGCATTTCTTTTTCTCCTCCGTACTACCCTATAAGAAGTTCCGTTGGATAGAGTCAATCTTATTGAGGGAGGCTTTAGGAAGACTGAATATTTGCATAGTATGGTTTGGGATGACCGCAAGGGAGGCTTTTATGAGAGTGGTTCTTCCCGCTAAGTTTAGGAAATTTATTTTCCGACCCTTAAGCCTACTATTTAGACGGTCTATATTAAAATTGGAAATCTTTTCTTGAGAGTCTTGAATTTGACATAGGGAACCTTAGGTATTTGCTTAGGTTAGTCGATGTTTTGATGGCAAAACAATTGCTAAAAAAGCTTTGGTTTATTAGTCAGAGTGTTTTTGAAAAAGATGACCCGAGATTTGTTGTAATTGATAGATTGGCCAAAAATGGTATAGAACTTGTTAAGAGTATCCATAAGGGAATCACAGTTTTTCTGGTTTGCCTCCCTCATAATAATGAGGTCGTCAGCAAAGAATAGGTGAGATAATTGAGGGTCATTTTTGGATAAAACTATTGGGTCCCATCTGCAGCAATCTACCTCATGGTTAATAAGTCTAGATAGCATTTCCATACAGATTATAAAAATATGAGGAGACAAAGGGTCTCCATGCCTGATGCCTCTAGTTGGTTTAAAAAAGTCAGCTTTCGAACCATTAATAAGAATAGAGGTAGAGGTGGAAGATATACAAGACATTATGAGATCAATTAAATCCATAGGGAAATTTAGAGAGATTAGGGAGAATCAAACAAAGGACCATTCTATCTTGTCGAAAGTTTTCTCTAAATCAATTTTGACCATTATTTTTCCCTATTTCCCCCTTTTCCCCTTAGTATTATTAAAATAATTTAATACTTCATGGGCTATTGTGGCATAATCTGAAGCCCTTCTTCTTTTTATGAAGCTGGTTTGTGTCTGACGGATGATTTTATTAAGTAACGGCTTAATTCTATTAATGATAATTTTAGTAACTACTTTATAGGCAGTATTACAAAGGCTAATGGGCCTAAACTGTTTCAGAGACTCCACATTTTGATTTTTTGTAATTTAGCGTATGAAGTTATTGTTCATATTTTAAATCATCTTTTTGTTCTTAAAGGTATCTTAGCAGAAGCTAATTAGGGGGTTGTTAGTTTCTTTCCAGAATTTTTGGTAGAAGAAGGGATGAAGCCCGTCTAGGCCCAGAGCTTTTAGAGGTTTAAAGGAGAACAAAGCTTCCTTAATTTTACTTCCTAAGGGTTCTCTAATAAGAAGCTCATGATCATGTAGGCTTAGAGTAGCATACGAGGGCATGTATAGATTGTTTTTATAGGAAATAGTGTGCTCCGTGTTGTAAATATTTTTGTAAAACTCAGTAATGATGGATTTTAATTCTTTGTGGTCGTGATATCAATTCCCTACATCATCTTTAAGACTAAAAATTCTGTTCTTCCTCCTTCTTTGCATGGTAGTGAGGTAAAAAAAATTTGTGTTAGAATCCCCCTCTTGGATCCATTGGATTCTCGATTTTAATTTCCAAAATTCCTCTTCAAGCTTGAGAATTTTTTTATATTCGTCTATAAAGTCACATTCTAGATGGATGAGGAAGGAGCTTGTAGTATATTTAGGGGATTTTTGAATATCATCTAGCCTAGCAAGGATTTTTTTTCTTTCTAATATTACCAAATGTAACCTTGTTCCAGGTAATGGCCTTATTTGTGAAGTTGTTTTAGTAACATCTAATTGGTTGAGCCAAGAATCCTGCATGAGTCCTTTAAAGGTTGGGTGTGATAGCCATATAATTTCTAATCTAAAAATATTATTGCTTCTGGTAGGCCTCTTCATGAAGTCTAATTGAATGAGGCAATGGTCCGAATGAGTTCTTGTTAAGTGTTTTACACAAGGTTCTTGAAAAATTTGATCCAGTCCCCGTTAGCTACGAATCTATCCAATCTTTCCATGATCAAGGTCTTGCTCTTTTTCCTTTTATTAGTCCAAATAACCTAGGCCCTTTAAACCCTAAATCTAGTAGTTTATAATGATCAAAACATTCGATAAACTTAGAGATTCTATTGTTACTAACTGGTAGGCCACCAAATTTTTCGCGAGCTCTAGTAACTTCATTAAAATGTCCTAAAACAAGCCAAGGCCCTTTAAAATTGTTAGCAACTGTTAGTTATTCCATAATATTAAACATTCCTCTAGTACGCTACTTGCGTAGATAACTAAACAAAGTCATTTTTTGGGAAGATTTTTTACCTTAACCATTGTGTGAATCTCTTGGTCTGTTCCTTCGATTTGATCCACAATTACCTCATCGTTATTCCACATGAGTACCATTCCTCCCGAGTTGCCTTGTGCCAGTCCTGAAAAGCCAAAGTCCTCCATTATGCTGTAGTGATCTGCTAGTCTAGTTTCCAGTAATGCTACCATACTGGGTTTGTGGTAATCAAGCATCTGTCTGAATGCTCTTCTAAAATCAGCATTCCCCGCCCCACGACATTTTCAAAAGATGAAACTCATACTAATGTTCCTGATATTTGAGCTCCTCCTCTAGCTGAGAGGTGAGCTCTGGCAGCACGACGTTCCTTCCTGGTTCATCCAATAGTTGGTAAATATTGTTGGAACAATCACCATGGCATATTGATATATCCCTGGTGGGTTCAACTTCCTTAAGGTTATTGAGTATTTCCTCAAATCCAGTAGCAACTTTAAGATGTACCTTTTTTCTTTTCTTGCTTTGAACACTAGAGTTATTGAGGACCTCAACACTCTATGTTCCACTACCCTTTCTGTTGGTAGATCTTCCTCTTCTTCCTCCTCTTCCCTCTGTATTTGAATTGGATTTGTTTGTGTTATTGGAGGAGGATATGTTATTGGTGTGTTATTTGGTTGGTTCTGGAATCCTGGGTAGGTATCATTGGTGGTGGTTGATTCGTTGTTAAGTGCTGATGATTTGACATATTCTGAAAAATAGGAGCAGGTTTTAGGGGGATTGGACGTTTGGGAATAATGTGAGTTCATGTTGAGAAGACCGTAGGGATGCTGTGGTGTACGTGCATGTTGGTTTTGCCATGCATGTTGGCTCCATGGTGATGGTATCCCCTGACTTGGGAGTAAAGTATGTGCTATCCATGGATTATTTACTATATTGCTCATGGTTATCCTCAGCTCCTCCGCTACAATTTGGGCCAGGTAGCATGGATCCTCTATTTGGATCAGTATGTCCTCCCCATTGATATGTAGACTCAAGCTTAGGTTGTAACCCGTTAGACCATGCTCTAGCCAACTTTGAGGGACATAGTTCGGGAGTAAAGGTAGGGTTGTGTATAGTTGGTGCTTGGGGAGTGGGTGGTGTGTCTTGGGGGAGCCTGTTCATGAAGTTGTTTCTTTGGTGTTGGCGCCTCACCCACACATTCCTTCTTGTCCTTGCATTTCTCCGGTGGTAGTTGTTTGGAAGTCTTGGCCTTTTGATAGGCTTGTTTTTAATTTCTTTAGAGTTGTTTGTGTTTATGGTGAAGGTGTTCTGTGATAGGGATGTTGTATATACGATAGTGAGTGGATTTAAGTTAGTAACCGCTAGAGAATTTAAGTTGCCTTGCTCATTAATGCTCTTAGGCATTTTGATATCAAGAACATTAATGAGATTATAATCTATTGTCATGGGGGAGATGGCTTGATGTGAGGTTGATGAGCTTTCTAAGGAGCTAAACGATTTTGTAGAGCTATATTATCTGATTTTTGGGAAAGACTTTGGTTTTCAATTAAATTTGATGGGATCTCTAGGTGATGGATCTAAAGCCATAACCTCGTAGTCCTTTGGTAAGAGTGATTGAATGAAGCCTAAGTCTTTATCCTTAGTAGGATTATCGGCATTAACTATGGGACAAAAGGAATGAGGATTGGTATTTGATGGGGAGCTGGCATTATGTTCTCTAAGGCTATTTATTTGACTTGATTTATTGCTAAAAGAACTTGACAGAGGTTGATTGTGTGGTGTTTGTTTGCTCTTGTTTGTTGTCTAGTGGTTTCTCCTTAGTTTGTTGATCACTAGTTCTATAATTTCCTAGGTCACTGGGTGAGCTAACGTAAGGTTTTGGGTTGGTAATAGAGGCATGTGCAGGTTGACTTGAGACCCTAGTGTGTACTTGCTGTTTACCCATTGTGTATAAGGAGTCTTTGCCTATGAAGTCCTTCTTTTGTCCATTTGCTCTTTTGTTTGGTCGTTTGCCTTGGCTGCCTCCGCCGTGAGACTCCGACGAGCCTGGTTGGTAGTGACTCCCATTAGTGGTTTGCTTGAAGCTCAGAGTTTTAGTGTTGATTATTTGTCCCTCCTCCTGTTTCTTTCTTCTTTTTTGATGGGAAACTATTGTCCAGTTTTTGATTTTGCTGGTTATGGAGTCCATGTCCTGAGTAATTTTGTTACTTTGTTTACCATGATAGTTTCCTTCTAGGATGTCATTATTGATGTAAGGACATAGTGAGAGGTTATGTCCCAGGCGGCCACAATTGTTGCATAGAATATTAAAACCCTCATGAGATACCCTTTTGGTAGTGTTTACCTAAAATAATATGGGTCTTTAGAGTCTTTTCAATCGGGACTCGGATACATAATCTCGCATATTTTCCTTTAAGAGCTGAGGAGATGCAAGCATTTATGCAAATTAATTCTCCTAGTTTGTTCCCTCTTTTTTGTAAGATGTCATAGTCATAAAATTGTGTAGGAAGTTCTGGTAATCTAGTCCATATGGCCGAGTAGATTAGAGAAGCTTCAGAGGCCACATATCTAGGCTCCCATTTTCTAACGGTAAGGAACTGATCTCCTATGAACCAAGGCCCCTCATGGAGAGCTTTGTTGTAGTTCTCTAATTTAATGAACTTAATAAGGTAGTAATCACTTCCCAGGTCAACGAGGGATAATGCTTCAAATGGTTTTCATATTGCTTGCAACTTTTTTTGTAGGAATTGATAACCCACCCTCTTCCCAAAGACTTTAACTATTAGGGCATTTACCCAATTTTTATAAATACGTTCTTTATCATGAACAAGTCTGACTCTTCTTCAAAATCTTTTTCAGTTTTGTCTATGGTGAAGAGGTCTTCTTCTATGTCATTTTGAACAAAAAAGTGGTTTTTGTTATTATTAATTAATAGGTTGTTACTAAAAATATTTAGAAAGGAAGGTTTGTCCTCACAAGATGTCACACCTCCTTTTCGTACCCCCCCGAGGAGTATATAAAATAGTTTTTCCAATTTAAGTGACATTATTCGAAATGAGATTATTTATTTAATTTTCAGAGTCGCCACTTGGAATATTTAATTGGTGTCCCAAGTCACCGATTTATTTTTTATCCCAAGTCGAGGAAAATTTTGACTTTCCTTGTGAAGTCTACGAATCAGAAATTCTAAGTAAGGAATTCTGTTAACCCAAGGGAAGGTGTTAGGCACCCTCGGATTCTGTGGTTTTAGCACGGTCGCTCAACTGTTATAATCGGCTTATTATCTGATTTTAATACATGTTTCTAGCCTATAGTATATTTAACTTTAACCGCTTTGTGATTATTGGAGAATTGCAATATTAATTAAAATATGTCACAGACCACGTCACCTAAATGCACCCATGATCCGTAACACGTTTTAATTTAACATTGAGATTTAGATTTGGGTCACATGAATGCGCACCCGAGTTTAAGAAATTGAGTTATTAAAATAATGCGCCTAAAGCTACTACGCGTTTTTAACTGGTCGAGGGCCATGAAATTCAGTGGATAGCACGCCTCGATTTTCTAAGGATTTTAGTATTTATTAGTGAGGGCCATGTATTTTGAAATTTCATTTGGCATGGCACACCTCAATTATTTGAAAGCTTTTATTATTTGAACTTTATTAAAATAAAGTCACCTAAAAGGCACCCTCGAAATTGACATTGTTACTATGTCGCGGGAACCGTACCCATAGTAACAATGTTATTAATCGCGCCTAAAAGCAAGCTACGAAAGTTTAAAGGCGTTTAAGACTTAATTATTTAAAACTTGTATTTAACTATTAAGAGGACCATAAGTGATCGTTACCCATTATATGCCTCACCTCTATTAATTAAAGGAATCCTTGTACACTACATACTATTGAAGACCCATGTCAATGGTAGGCTCATTTTGATTTTTAGCGAACAGCAGATTCACTATGGGATCCACATATTATCAGTTTAGGCCCCAAACAGATCGATCAACATAAATTCAATTATGAATACAGCCACTAATTCCGTAGCAAAAGCCATAATCTGAATTTCAGCACAAATTTTAGGAACGTAGTCATACTTTAAATTTTGACACCAATTTCAGAAATAACCCTATTTTGAACTTAACAGGTTTCAGACAAAGTATTCCTCAAATTTGGGACTGGAGGCCATTGGAATGGGCCAACTCAAAGGCAGGCCCAATACCAGCCTTAAGCAAAGCTATGCTTTCAGAACTGGGCTACAAATACAGCCCAAGCCTCACGAAAGAAATATAATTCAGCATACATTCCTTTACACAAACTGTACCAGATTAAATACAGCTCATACAATTGCAGGGAATAAAAATTAATTACAAATTTCTCAACTATTTCGAACAGATTAATGAATGATCATAAAACTAATAAATTAAACCATTACAAATCTTCCTAGCTTAATCTCTGAACTACCAACATAGTTGTCCCAACTCCAGCAGAATACATTAGTATCAAACTCAATGGTTTTCCCTGTTTCCTTTTCAGATTTCAAATTGGAATAATCAAAAGCAAAATGACCACCCTTGGCATGTTTCAGTAACACAATTGACTACCAGTAGCTACTGGATCATTTTACCAATGATTTCAACCAAGTTTTAACCAAAATATAACTAGCCAGAAGGCTGGACTGATAGTGAGACAGAAACAATATAAGAAGCAGAGTCTTAAAGGAACTGCTGATTGGCTAAAGATTGAATAAAGATGCTGCTAATTGAGTTCAGTTAAACATTTGAAGACATTTGAAAACACTCAACAGGCTAACAGGCATAGCAGTTGAGGCCTGGGCTTGCCAACTTTGAAGCCCAAATGTATTTTGAACATGAATGCCTCAACTACAATCCGCAAACCTAAACGAGTAGGAACTAGAACACTGAATTCTGACTTTCATCATTCAAAACACCAAACAAACAGAACCAAATCATTATGAAATCAACTAAGTTTAGATCTACCAATTGACAGACTAAACATAAGAGAATCAACAAATGAATACAAGGATTTCACGAAACAAGTAGAGGGATTAATTCATTTCTGCCAACACAACAACTTCAAGTTTGCAGACGAGCACTTGATTATAGCAGAGAGACAAAATAGAAAATAGATCTTTGAAGTTGGAAGGAAGAAGGAGCAAAGTTAAACTGAAAAAGGCAGTAACAACAACCAAATAAAGGCTACTAGCAGAAAAACAGCAACAAAGAACAAACATGTCGATTACACAGAATTGAGCAGTAAGCAAATCATTTTGTTTGTAATATCGATTTGAAACTACATAGGTGTTCGAGCGTACCTATAGAGCAGCAATAAATCCTATCTACTTATCGGAGATCAACAACCAGCAACAGCAATCCACAACTCAGCACACTTCGAAAACTGTAAGTGTATGTGTGTAAGCTGCGTGAGGTTGGAATCCAGTGAAGGAGAGTATGTGTGTATTTTCAGTGGTCTATTGTATGAATGATAGTGTGTGTGTATGTGAGTGATGCTCTGTTCGCATGTGATAGTGTATAGGTAAAACCAGTGAATTCAGAATCCTCCTCTGAGTCTATTCCCGTCCCCTTTTATATGAACCTTCAGGAACATAATTCTCTCAATCTGTTTTTATCTTGCATGTTCCTATGACGACAGAATCTTTCCCCAACAGATTTCTATTATCACTTTTCAGATGTCCCCTTTTCAACCCTAATGTTTTCTTATTTACCTTATTTAAATTGTTATTAAGGACCTCCTAGAATCTTCTAACAGATTATTACCTGAATTAAACCCCACTTCTGGTTTTACCATTTTACGGGTCAAGTTGAACCGGCCCAGACGGTAGCCCAACCATTCCTGACCCAGTCCCTTTTGGGCTTCAATTTCAAAAAACCAGTTTCATCTGTGGTCTTTTCCACAGTGTCTTAACGACTCAATCCCAAACGAGGCAGAAGAACAGTCAAGAAAACCAAACAGACAACTTTTAACCCCTCGACACAAAATTAAAAAATTACAGACTGGGTAGAAGATGAGAAAACTTAACAATTAACAAAACTGAAAAAGGAAAAGGGAAGAAACTACCTCGGACTGACCATCTTCTTAAACTCTGATTTTTTAAGCTAAAATTGACTTTAACCCTGTATTCTTGTTAAGAATACACGGTTAAAATCCGTTTTAGTTTTAAATCGGCTTCAACAGGCTTCAATTTTGAAGATTTGAACTTCAAGGTTTCTGGTTTTCGATTTAAAATCGGAAGATTTTTAGGGATTTTGGTTGAAATGGGGTATAGGTTCAGAATGAGGGAGTGAGGGCGGTTCTAGGGTGTGATTTTAGTCGATTTTGGAGGCTGTTAAGGTGGGTAACAGCCATGGCTGCTCTGGGCTTAGGGGGCGGCTAGGGTTTCTTATCAGAGAAGGGGGTCATTTGGAAAGAGACGGAAATGGAGGGGGTAGGGGTTAATCGGACACTTATATAGTTAGAGGGAATTAGTTCTGAGCCGTTGGATCTGTTGAGATCAACGGTTCAGATGGGTCAACTAATTAAAAAATGGGATCGTTTTGGTTAACAAAGGGGGAAAGGGTTTTGGGCTGGTCCGCTTTGTTTTTCGTTTGGGCTTAGTTTTAATTTAAACACAAATCAGCGCAGTCCGATTTCCCTTCTCTTTATTTGTTTTCAACTCCCTTTTTTATTATTTGATTTTTTTTTTAATTTTTAAAACTAGAGGACTTACTAATTAAAAATCCTAAATTACCTAAATGTGAAAATTAAGCTAAATAATTACTCATAAAATTATAATAACACTTGATTCTAAGAATTAAAGATTAAAAATTAAGAAAAGTGTAAAATAAACTATTTTTATGATTTTTCAATTTTATAAAACCAATAATTACTAATTCAATCCTAAAAAATGTAAAACGAATCCTAAATGCAATGCATAATATTTTTTGGGTATTTTCATGAGTTAATTACTTAAAAATTAAACAATCAAGAAAATATAAGTAATTAAAAATCTAATAAAATTCCTAAAATGGCTAATAATTAGTTAAAAACTATTTTATTGATTTTATAGGAGTATTTCGGGTATGGCAAAAATCACGTGCTCACACAAGAGTCCATACATTCTTTGAGATGCATATCATGGCCCAACCTTGGAACGTTGGTATTAGGGCTGCTTAGTTCACGAGCTGGTTGCTCCATACGAGGAGGACCAGTTATGATATTATGAGGCTCAGGATTTTGGGATTCATAGGTAGTGCTAAGGGCATCTCCAACCCTTTGTACCATTTTCTGCACCACACCAAAATGGTGCAAATTAACTCCAACCCATTGCACTATTTTTTGCACCAAAAAAGAATATTCTTTTTATATTCTTCTCTCTCTCTCTTATATTATATTATTTTCTTTTACTTAAATTTTATTTTATAATTTCAGAAAAAAATCCTTTCTTTTTTTTCTTTTTTACATATCCATCCCATGTAATTCATAATCCTTCGTTATAAATCATTTAACATAAAATTATTTTATACCATAAAATTTTAAATAATATAGATTGTAAGCAAATATTATACGTTATACATATTAATGGATAATTCAAATAAAAGTGAAATCATTGATAAAATATAATTAAATAAATACTATTACATTAAGGTAGAATTTATTTTAATTTCTACATAAATATTCAACTTCCATGATTAGTACGTTGCTCCCATAAATGCTCTACTAATGCATTACGAAGTGCAAAATGAGCATCTTTGTTCTTAATTTTTTTGTGTCGAGCTAAAAATTATTCAAATCGATAATTTTCATCTACTACCATTAACTTACAATTTTATATAAAATAATATATACGAAAATTAATTTATAAAACTTACACTCCAAAATTAAGATGTAAAATTAATATTATAATATATTACATAAAAAATAATTAGGTATATTAGGAATCTACAATTATAAATTAAAATTTATAATATGTTAAATTAAAAGTGTTATATAATAAAAAAAATTATAAAATATTAATGAATAGTAATGGTGTAGATGAATAAGTATATTAGGAATATAAATATAACAATTAAAATTTATAATATGTTAAATTAAAAGTGTTATATAGTAATAAAATAATAATAATATATTGATGAATAGTAAAATGGTGCAATGAATAGTGTTGCACCAAATTTGGTGCAACACTATTCATGCACCAAAATGGTGCAAAATATAATACAAGATTGGAGCTCCAATACACCATTTTTTGCACCAAAATAGTATTTGGTGCAAAAAATGGTGCAAGGTTGGAGATGGTCTAAGGATCATAATCGTAGTTTTCTAGGGTGGGAGGTACTAGGGTTTTGAGGAGGAAGATGAGCATGGGTGGCTTCCTAGAGAGATGTTAGAGCATTCTCTGTCTCTAGCCCATCTCACACAACTCAACTTGATCAATAGTTTATTGCATCGTATTAGTTCTATTAGACGATGATTGATGAGCAATTTTGAGTAGGGCGGGCCTCCGTCCTAAAGTTCCACTCTATTTAATAATGATTTTACTTTAGCTAAAAAATAATGTGTCCAAGTTTTATAAAAAGAGAAAACGTAAATCTAATAAAAACTATAGTGATCACAATATTATTGTTGTTAAACATAAAAATGTTATTTTAAAAATTCCTAACAATATTATTGTTGTTAAACATAAAAATGTTATTTTAAAAATTATAGGAATAAACAAACAATTTGACTAACACGTTGTAATAGCATTGAACGTTTTATGGTAGAAAAAGTAACTCTATTAGGAGTACCATTGAATTTTTTTGTTTGTTTGTAGAAATACATAAAGTAAGAAGATTCGAGTCGCTCGTTGTTGTGTGTTGAAATAACTTGGTTGTGGAACTTGTTGATGGGGAAGACCTTTAATGTTTCCTTTTTCTAATTGTTTTTGGATTCTTAGGTCTGAGAAAACAGTCTTCCCTTGGTCATGATTGGGTTCTGGTACAGTCTTGGGATTTGTTCGTGTCATCAATTCCATGTTTCATTTCCTTGTGCTTGCTTTCTTCCATATGATAATTGCCATCAGAATAAGTTTCTTCTTTATTAATACCATAAGCCAAGAATTGAACGTAGCTTTTACCATCAGAGTCCTCGTATTGCGACATTTGACACGTGCTAGTGTCCATCTTGGCCACGTGGATCTTGCAGATGCTACTCCCAAGAATAATTTTTATCAAAAGAGAGAGAAATATTACATCGACAGCACAATGTTTTGTTCCTAGAAAAGATACGAATATTAGTCAGACTACATCAAAAATGATTTTTATCATTTTGTTATACTTTAAAGTATTTATATTAATAAAACAATCATTTCGTTGATTTTAACGGCACTTTAATATAGACCTGATAATTCACATGTGAAAATATTTCAAGAAAAATTAAAATTTAACCTTCGCTTTTCAGACTACATCAAAAATATTTTATCATTTTGTTATACTTTAAAGTATTTATATTAATAAAACAATCATTTCGTTGATTTTAACGAAAATTCAATATACACTTGATAATTTCACATGTGAAAATATTTCAAGAAAGATTCAAATTTAACCTTATTTTTTCTGTCATGATTATATTAATAAAACAATCATTTCGTTGATTTTAACGGAACTTTAATATAGACTTGATAATTTCATATGTAAAAATATTTCAAGAAATATTCAAATTTAACCTTCGCTTTTGCTATCATGATTTAAAATTATCTGTTTAATAAGGGTGTTCATAAGCCGAGTTAGTTCGAGTTTCATTAAAACCAAACCAAACCAATTATATTGGTTTAGATTAATTCGATTTTATTGGTTTTTTCAGATTTTTCGGACTTTTTATTTTGTTACATTAAAATTATTTCAATCTCACTTTGTTAAAGTTATAGATAAAATTTTAATAAATAAATATATGTTTAGTGAAATTAAAAAAATTAACAAACTTATAATCTATTACAATATTCTTACAGGAGAATTTCTTTAGTAACACATAGTTATGTTCTTCATTGTCTAATAATAATTTTTCATTAATGTACACTTTCAAGGTTAATCAAATTTAGTAATTAACACAAAAATCAATATGAAACCTAAATAAGGATATATTCTAATCAATTTTAAAATTACCGATAAAATGTCATTTCAAATTCGGAAAAGATATAAGAGTTTAATAGATCTTGACTTATGAATATGAAGAATAAAGAGATTGACGCATTTCAATAACACTTGATAAGATGGTAATGATACAAACCAATATTTAAGGTAAATAACAATAAATGCACTTTATAGTTCTATTAAATATTACATCCCATGAGAGGATCACAAACATTTCTAGTCATTTTCTAAAGAAATTTTGAATAAAGTCTTAAAAGTATATTAAAAAATTATATATTATATGTCGGTTTGGTTCGAGATTTTTTACTTAATACCAAATCAAATCAAACCAACTTAATCAGATTTTCAATCGATTTGGTTTGACTTTTTGATTTAGTGATATTCTCCGATTCGGCTTGATCACCCTACGGGCCAGTATCAAAGATATACAAAATGATTTACTAAGAACAAGATATAAATGTCTCAAATATATCGGAGAAAGAAGTTAAAAATATAGGATGTTACCAGGAATTTAAATATTGGAGGTTATCACTGCATTGTCATCGGTTATCGATTAAAGTAGTAGATTTGATAAATAAAAAATAGGTTACTGATGTTGTTTAACCTATACATACAAATTCCTTACGCTGAACTCATCTTTCAGATATGTGTGACAGTATAAGGAAAAATTTTGGCATGGTAGTTCCAAAAAAAAAAAAAAATTGGGATTCACGGCACAGGGTTGTTGGTTTAACCACTCTAAAATATGTTCTAAAATGGCAAACTATTAACAAAAGGATTTCCTCAAAATAGCTTCAAGAAAGCACGATGAAAATAAATGATTTGAAGTTTCACTGAAGGAGGAAAATCGGATATCATATGATCCATGTTGTCCTTTTACTTTAGAATCTTTGTTTAAGTAAAACTTATGATCTTAAAATAAATTATATGTTAATACTAAACTTGCGCAACAATTCTTGGATGTAATTCTCAGTTACATATAGCAAAGGGAGAATAATCAACCAATGAATTTTTCCAAATTTTATTAGCAAAATCTGTATCCTGAATACAAAACAATAATTCCTCAGGGAACTTGAGCAAGAAGCCGGATAAGAAAACAAAATCAGAAGTGTGTTTTTGTTTTGTCGATAATACGTTAGATTAAAAAGAAAACACGTATAATGTGTAAATGTCTCAATTCTTTTGTGAAAGGCTATTCTTTTCAAGATCGCGGGACATTTTTAACCTCAGAAGTAACTTTTTTTTGGTGTTTTTTTTATCATGAAGACTTGCAACAACACCCTTTCTTGGAATAATAATTGATTACCTGCATATCAAACAATTTAACAATTAAAAAAAGAATAGCCATCACAATGCGAATTAATTGTTTGTCTAGAGAAAAGTACCCCAGTACATAATACTTAGTAGGAGTATTTGTTTGTATAGAGAAAAGTACCAAAATAACCGCTCTAGTGGCTCCAAGTTATAGAAACGTAGTTTCCTAATTATCCTAACTGTAAAGTTTAAACATATAGGTTGTAGTACTAAAAAGAATTCCTAATATACCTAGCTATTCTTTCCTGAACTCAATATATAGGAGATTAAATAATAGATACTCCCCCATCTCATGTTAATAGTTGTGGTTACTAAAAATAGTTGCTTCAAATTATTTGTTATTTTAAAAGTTTAAGACAATATTAATTGTTTTTTTTTTTTTTTTATATCCTTAGTAATTATTGTTCTTAAAGATGGAGATAACACATAAATAGAATAAATATTTAACGAAGAGAGATCATATCTTAAGACATAAATAAGGGTAGAATAGTCTATTGTTTTTCTTAATTAATATTTCTTAAGGGGCGTGTAAAAGAAAAACACGACACATAATATGAGACAGAGGGAGTAGAATAGTAGTTAAGGTTATTGTGCGGCTATAGCTTTTTCTCTGTAGCTCCCCTAAACTCCCTTTCGGAAAAAACAATTCTTCAAACCCAAACGAAGGATAAGTACGTTTTCTGAAATCAAGTCGCTCCTGAATCAAAATTCAAATGACTGATAATATACCTCTTTTAAAACTCATCCCTACTACTTCACACCAGAAAAAGATTGCTGCAGCTCTAGCAAGTTCAAATGATAAGAGGTCAAATGGAGAGGGAATATTGGCAGTGGACGCTATTAATCAGCCCCTCTTTTGAAGATTCTAATTGTCTCATAGAGTTAGAATGACACTAGTAACGTAGGAAAAAGCAGATTTCTAAGTTATAAAAAAGAGTTAGAACGACATTGTTATGGCACAATTCAACTTGGGATAATTTATTATGAGAGAACCAAATGAACTGTAAGAAAGTACCGGTTTAGTTTGACGGTGAAATGCATCTAGCCTTAATTTGAGAACCTCGGCAGTATCATCTTTCCGTTGAATTAAAGGCTCTCCAGTGATCTGTACGCAGAAGATACATCATTAAATCGCTCAATGATATTTTGGACGAACTAATATCATTGATCATCTTTAACTACAACATAAACTTGAATATATACAGTTCTTCTGAGGAAATACTGAAGAAAAAGGGATGCCGGTTCAAATTTTACTATTTAAAATTAATTTATCCATATAACTTATCTGAACCCATGCAACATAACTGAAGGGTTGAGTTCTCTCTCCAGCAATCAACAGGGAAATGGTTAATGTTTGACATGAAGACATAAGACCAAGAACATTTTTATAAAAGCCAAAACTAAATCATCTTGCCAGGTACTTCGTTGGAAAAATTTAAGGGTCAGAGACTACACTCCCTTCAGCTAATTACTGAACAAGTTTAAGGTTCCTTAAGCAAGAAATTTTTTAACAAGTAAATGAACTCAGAAAAAGCCATAAGAACGTAGCTGAGCTCCCTAAATATTATCTATGGATTTGGTAGCTAGATTAAGGAAACAATACAGCTATGGTAGTATGGTTTTATTCGTCACTGTTGCTGGTTTAGCAAGCTGACCTCCCAGAAATTTGTTTCATAGTTTAGCAAAGATAGATGGGCCAGGTAACAGCTACCAACCAATATAATTCGTTTTCAGCAAAGGTATATAAAGCGAGAAGGAAAATGCAAAAGCGGATCTAGAATTTTTAGAACATAGGTGCACCACTGAGAAAACGAGAAAAAAGAAGTAGTAAGTGGGAATCGGTCCATGTTCCTGTGGATAAACAACTCAGCATTCAACCAGGTGCACCATTCAATCTTTTTGGAGCATAGGAGCCGACAGATAATATTAGATCAACTTTACGAAATATATACACAAACTACGTTTGACGGAAAGACTATGGGTTCACGTGCACGGTAAAAATAGCCTAAATCCACCCCTGAGCAAATGCAGCCACTAAACACATAGCAACCATATTTTTCCATTCACATAGAAAATACTGTAGAACAATTTGCAACTTAGCAAACTTACATCATCGACACCAGGAACTTTTGGAGGTTGGAATTTGGTGTGGTAAGACCTACCACTTGAAGGGTGGATCCATCGGCCCGTGATCCGCTCTTCCAAGATTGCATCATCAATTGCAAAACTGAGCACCTTATCAATCTTCGTCCCTTGCTTCTGAAGCATCTCATCGAGCTGTATCTCATCAAAATTAAAAATAAGAACACAAATAAGATGAAGTCAACATGCAAAATTTACATAGTTTTCGCCAACCTTTTCTGCTAAACCACTGTCCTTGGGAAACCATCAAGAATGAAGCCTTTTTGACATGAAGGTTTCTTCATTGCTTCATCAATTATGCCAACAACTAAGTCATCCGACACAAGTTGACCCTGTAAAAATCATAAAAATAACATTATTAACAAACAAAAAGGAAAGCACTCAAAATAACACTAGGGAGTTATTTCCCATCTCAAAAAGCCAACTGTTACTTACGTTGTCCATAGCTTCTTTGGCCTTAATTCCAAGTGGAGTTTTAGCAACAACAGCAGCTCTGAGCATATCACCCGTGGCCAAATGGCACAAACAAAATACATCCTTAATGATAGGAGATTGTGTACCCTTTCCGGATCCCGTTGGACCTGCCATTAGTTTCACATTGTTAACACCAAATTTGAACGTCACTAACCACTATAATTTATAACATCATTTATTTTTCGCATACTGTTTCGCGAAAGGAGTACATATTATGAGCGATTATGTAGCAGTGAAGTGAAAAAGAAGCCAGGTGAATGCTATACTACGTGAGATACACATTATCAAACATACTGCACAAGATTGTTGAATTCCATACAAGTGGAAAAGACAACAGTTATTTAAACTTGCATTTCATGACATTAGCAGCATCTAATATTGTTTACCCTGAAAATCGGATAACAATTGAATTTGTTCGTGACGTTAAGGATCCGTAAAACTGATTGATACTTTGAAACAAACAATTTAAATACTGGGAAAGAAAGATTTTACTGTTGATTCTGAAGGAGATAACAAAGAGCTGTCACAATGATAGTAGCAGTTATTTTAGAATTAAAGAGAGAATAATATTATTGATGATTCTCCGATGCCTGCAGTTGTGAGTCAAAATCCCCTTTTATAGGTTACAATCCCTATTTCAAATAAGGTAAATGGCGGATTATGAGATGAATCCCATAAAATCCATAACAGAATCTCCCCAAATCGCGTTTGTGATGGTTGAAACGGTTGAAACAATTACTCTTGGCGATATATCCGGCGGTGAGCTAATTGTGCGTCTTGAGCCCGGTCTCCGATTCCATGACGCTTCCCCTTCCGGTCGAATCCCACTCCGATCAGGTCCCAGTCCGGTCAGGTCTTAGTTCGGTCAGGTCTTAGTCCGGTCAGGTCTTAGTCCGGTCAGGTCTTAGTCCGGTCAGGTCTTAGTCCGGTCTCATATCTTCTTTGTCTGTGAACCGGATGTCTGAGTAGTACTTTCTTTTAACTGGGTCGGCCCCGACCCGAATCTATGTAGAAATACTTTACCCAATACAGATAGTCCCCTCGTTTATTAGAGAGTAAGGATAATAAACGATTTGAATTTGTATTTATGACGACATCTATATGACGTCCGAATAACGCCAAATTAAGCAATCATCACAAATCCCATCTTTGATAACCATGCATGCTGCAGATGTTCATTGCGCTCATTTAATGCCCGCCCGTTTCGTGCTTTGTGCCGCCGCCTTTAAGGGAGTATAAATACCCCTTTTCACCATCTAATTAACCTTTCCCTATTCCGCTAACCTTTTCCACTTTCATTTTTACTGCGTTCCTTCTTCTTCAAACTCAATTTTCAGATCTTGCGTTCCTCTTTGATACCTATCTTTAGTTTTTCAATGGCGAAAACCTCCAAAACTATTCCTTCTAAACCAAGCCCTTCGACTGGTACGGTTCGTACTGACGAGCCCTCATCAGAACCGCCATTGAAAGCCTTCGTCCCCACCGGATGCCCCACCAGTCTTGATTTCAAAGTCGAGAAGGTATCTTCGGTTCCCGGCCGCGGCGAACCTGTATCGGAATACGTTAGCTCAATCACCCCTAGTCATCTCGATAGGGTGAGAGCTGAGTGCCATTGGGAGGATAAGGAGTTGGTCATCCCTTCCCATGATGAGTCCATTATCACTCACGTTGAGGGGTACCTCAGCGTGTATACATATCCCTTTACTATGGGGCCCATAGAACCGATAATAGTAGAATTTTGTAGGCGGTTCGATGTCACGCTAGGTCAGATCCACCCCTCCATGTGGCGAATCGTGTA
>MCJB01051742.1:0-45164 GCA_002018475.1 Nicotiana obtusifolia
CCCCCCCCCCCCTCCGATAGAGTCGGGGACTGTACAAACGCATGAGATGATCGACGGTGAAAGGATACCCCTCGATCTTGCTTACAAAAAAATGGAGAAGGATAACTATCCTCCAGAAAGAAGGATGAATTTGGCCCGGGGTCACCTCGTACCTTTTACAAAAGGCAATAATGACCGGGTCCAAAGGGCCCAACGTGAAGGGATAAGTGTAAACACTTAAAAATCCTCCACGTGGGTAGTAATTACTTCTTCAGGCGCAGGAACCACCACACACTTGCCGACCCAGTTACAGTCTTCCTTGACTTTATCGAGAACGTTGTCGGTGATTGAACAGATGTATCTCATGACCGATTCGGATTGGCCTGGTATTGAGAAAGTTTTTTCAACCTTGAAATCGGCTTCGCTTGAGCACCCCGTTGGTATAAAGGCCTTTAGAGGGGGTTTCGGTATAGGTTCCTCGGTGATGACAGGCGAAACGTTCTCAGCAGGTTGAGAAGAAGAGGGAGTTTGTCT
The DNA here is from genome assembly GCA_002018475.1 of Nicotiana obtusifolia. Lineage (NCBI taxonomy): Eukaryota > Viridiplantae > Streptophyta > Magnoliopsida > Solanales > Solanaceae > Nicotiana > Nicotiana obtusifolia. The sequence goes on from MCJB01051742.1 coordinate 514, forward strand.
TTGAGGAACGGATTTCGAAGTCTTTGCCATTATTTTTGAATAGAGGAAGAAATAAAAAGATACTGATACGAAGGAAATATAATACGTAGATAGCTTGTGAAATATTTTTAGAAAACCAGAAGGCAGGAGGTCTTGAAGATAAGAATAATGAAGTTTTTATAAAAGAGCACAAACGTTTGAATACAAAGAATGAATGAGGGTATTTGTAGTCTTTCAAAACGACGGGTCGCATCCCAAAGCGGCATAACATCAACTGACACGCATTTAATGCTTTAAAGGGTTTTTCTGATGAGACGTTTTCAATTTCCGTATTGCATACGTCATAAGTCTATCGTCACTTGTCAGAGTGAGAATCAGAAGCCCATATGGTGAGAATCTGAGGCTCATATCGTTTCTCTTCGTTACTCTCCGAAAAACGAGGGGACTATCTATATATGGCCGAAGTCGGGCCCAACTGTATATGGTCGAAATCGGGCTCGACTCTATATGGTCAACATCGAGATCGACTATTGCACAACAGGTCGGGTTCGGAATGCGTAGGGTCGAAGATCGACCCCGAGTTTCATCGAAGCGGAACACGAGGCCAGAATGTCCAACCTCGAGAACACTGAGCCCGTGATCCAAAATCGATCCTGACTCCGAAAATGCTCGAGGGAAGATCACCGAACCTAAATAATGGAAAGCCAGAATATTCATAATGAGACGAACATCGCGGCGGGAATCTCGGCACAAATCAATGGAACCGCTTAATTAGCAAATCAGGGGATTTTTTACCTTATATGGAGTTGCACCAAATGTAGAATCCCCCTACTATATAAAAGGGGGGGGAGGGTTAATTATTTGTAACGGGGCTTTTTTCATCATCGATAAAGACAGTTGTAGATTGTTCTCTTGAATCATTTATATCATTAACTTGTTTCAATTTCTATTATAATCAATCCCTGCCCAAGAAAGATCAACCAACGATCAACAGTGTCTAGCTTGGGTGGTTTGCATTCTTTTCATTTATTACTTAATTTTAACTTTTCATTATACTATTCGTCATTTGTATCAAATTAGGCCACGTATCCTTAAAACCACGTATAAATTCAATTGTTATCCGATTTTTAGGATAAACAGGGTCCATAAGCAGTGACAATTGCCCTGTGAAGATTCGCTTTCGCTATATCTCCGATAGGTTCCCTTAACCAAGCCACTGCTTATGAGTTGCCGACTCATTCTTCAACAGGCACGCGGTCAGAGCCCTGGCTCCTCCCGCTGCTGGGAGCTTATGGATTCATGTTCGATGAACATATTTATTATGAATGAGGCTGAAAAATATATAAAAGTTGAAGAAGGTATGTATGTGCCAAAACGATAGAAAATAAAATAAATAATACGAAAAATCTTATTTAGTCTTTTTTTCTTTTTTTTTGGGGAAAAGGCGAAATACACTAATTACTAAACATTATTACAAGAAGGTATTAAAGAAAAAATTACAAGCAGGTGAAGTGCTACTTTGAGCACTAATAATTAATTTTCAAGCCGGCCATATGATTATAAGCACTAGACAAAGTACTTCTAGCAAAAGCCTTTCCTTCGTGGTCAGCATAAACAAAAGAGACTACCAAGGATTATTGTTTAGCGAGGCACCAATGGGCAAAGCGCCAAAGGCTGGCTTTTTATCCGAATTTAGCAATGATGAAAACAATGAAAATGTAATATATGAATGTACTACTGATAAGAATGATCCTGCAGTTTCAAAGATTATTCATTCAGAACGTTTTAAAGTAATTAGAAAATCCTGAGAGTTCGTTTTGATTGTGAAACTCTTGAGTACAACTATTGATTATAACACCTTTATCAGCTGACTTGCCTGTAGTTATTTGGTTAAAATATGGGGTTGAAGCTTTAATTATAATTGGTCTGTCTACTATAACAGTGAGTATAATACTGCATTTCTCTCCTTGATGCGATGGATTCTGATAAAAAAAAAAATGGTCTTCATTATGATAATAAATCTACAACTTCACTGCAAATTTCGCAAAGAACCTCACTGTCCCCTAGTTGCATCATATACTTTTTTCTCCCCCAATCATTCCCCAGATGTATTGTTGAATTGCTTTCAGTCCTAGTTAATTTCATCAGTCACCACTTATGTGGATTGAACTGTCTGCTCCTTCATCGTGGTTACTAGCGTACTCTTTTCCCACCTCCGTTGGTTATCACCCCCTTTCGGTGAATTAATTAAATAATAAATTGTTCCTTCCCCTATTATTCGCCCATCCGTCAACCTTAGACTGTAATCAGAATCTTGCTAACGTTTTTCAGGCCCCATTATGGTCAGTAGTGCATGTTAGATAATCCACCCTAATCACACGCTTACAACTTTACTAGAGGGAGAAAATAACTTTATTTATTCCAAGGAAAGAATGTATTTTCTTCTCAAAATATTTGATACTAGTATTTAATTTTTGTCAAATTTTTAAAAATTCAACTCTATACTAGTTAATAAATATGAATGATGTAATTATTTCTAAACTTGTCTCAGTATTTTCTTTTGTCATTACTATACAAATCAAATCTACGTCTTAATATAAGGATTAACCAAAAAACTATCACCTTTCCTCAAAACGGATAAAGAAAGGACTATTTATGATATAAAGGAGTATTTAATTTGCGGGTCTTCATCATGAAGATCAATTCTTAGGCAATTGATCTTGGGTATGCAGGTAAAGAGTCCATCACAGATCAAATTCAAACTATATAGCCTTCTTCTCGCATTTAATTCAGCAAACGGTCCAAACTATACGACACTTCATTTACTCTCTCTTTGTGTCTTCCTTTTTTTTCTTTAGCACAGTAGGCTACCTGCCTTCATTTGCAAGAATTCTCATTGAGGGATTCAGATCTACAACAACCCACTAATTTTGGTTGTAGAGTTTCTCTCACTGTGACTGTGTGTATGAGAAAGTGAAAAAACATGAAGGGGTTGAGTGGAGATTTACTCAGGTCCACTACTGTTATCAAAGTGTTGGCTTTCGTGTTCCTAGCCGTCGCTTTCTTCTACTTCGGCAAACATTGGTCTGATGGATCATCTCAACAGCTCCTTTTCTTCAATTCGCGCCAAAACCCATCTTGGCCCATCTCTCCTTCAGCTATTTCTCTTTCCTCCAATTTCAATAAAACTTTTGATTTATCCACTGTTATTAACGACACCAACAAACAGCAACCGGGGGGAGCTTCAATTCCGCCATCGCCACCGCCACCGCCGGCGGTGCAGAATATGGGTTTATTGGACGAGAATGGAGTAATGAAGGAAGATTTCGCGGTGGGAGATTATGATCCGGATATTGTGGAGAATTGGCCGGGTGTTGGAAACGAAACAGATTTGTCGGAAAACAATAAGGTTGTTAAGGTTAAGAAATTCGGGCTGTGTCCTGAGAGTATGAGGGAGTACATTCCGTGCCTTGACAATGTGGAGGCTATCCAAAAGCTGAATTCGACGGAGAAAGGTGAGAAATTCGAACGTCATTGTCCTGAAAAAGATAAGGGGTTGAATTGCTTGGTTCCTGCACCTAGAGGTTACCAAACTCCAATTCCATGGCCCAGGAGCCGTGATGAGGTATGCTATTCTTTACCAAAAACATTGCTGATTTCTTCATGTATTGAGATTTTTTTTGTATAAGTTGCTCAACTTTAGTTTTTTTAAAGTATTTATTGTCTCATTGGCACAATGTTCTATTAGTGGCGGAGCCAGGAATTTGGGCAAGGGATTAAAAAAAAAAAAATAGAGTGTCACACTTGGGATGAACATGTGACATAAAGAAATTTTTGAACCCTCTTTGCCACTATACTAGAAGTTCCACAGTTTTAATATAACCCCCAAAAAAGAACTCATTTTTGCCCTGTTTGCGCAGTATAATTTTCCGATAAAGGGGATTCAATTGACTCTGTTCTTTGTGGCCATGATCAAGTACTCCGTCTGAATAGAACTATAGTTTGAGCCGTGATCAAGCTTTCCACCAACTTGAGTGTAATAATGATGATCACAAAAGTTAATGTTACCTTTCTCAAAAAAGAAAAATCGCAAAAATTTGCCCCCTTCTTATAAAATCAAGTGAAAATTCAAATTCAAATTGAAAGACGGATGGGATTTTACAATGTTAGATACAATATATGGAATTAGGGAATTCTCAACTATCTCTACTGCAGGTTTGGTTCAGCAATGTTCCCCATGCACGTCTAGTTGAAGATAAAGGGGGTCAAAATTGGATCACCATAGACAAGGACAAGTTCAAATTTCCTGGTGGCGGCACCCAGTTCATACATGGAGCTGATCAGTATTTGGATCAGATTGAGAAGGTATATAATTTTGTTCTTCTTATTTACTTTAAAGCAGTGAGTCAACAGATTAAACAAAATTAGTATTAACTTTTCCTTTGGACCATGTCTTCCCTAGATGGTCCCTGAAATTGCATTTGGTCGTCATACCCGAGCTGCTTTGGATATTGGTTGTGGTGTAGCAAGCTTTGGTGCTTATTTACTATCACGGAATGTGCTCACTTTGTCAATTGCTCCAAAAGACGTTCATGAAAACCAGATTCAATTTGCTCTTGAGCGCGGGGTGCCTGCAATGGTGGCTGCATTTGCAACACATCGGTTAATGTATCCGAGCCAGGCATTTGAATTAATCCATTGTTCAAGGTGTAGGATCAATTGGACTCGTGATGGTATGCTTTTCTATATCCTAGTAATATCCCATCGTGACGAGCTTATACTTCCTATTGTTTTAAGATGGTTTTCTTATTTTTATTTTTTGAAATTGTTGCATTTGAGCTAACTTTGGCTTCAAATCTTGCATTCTAAGGGTAATGGTGGAAGTCTTATTGTTAAAAAAATGTATACTGAATCTGATAATTTGCAACTTTTCTTTTTACTGCTTTTATTTTGATGGATTGATAAGCTGTTACCAATAGTTGTGAATCTTTGTGAGTGGAGACAGACTCCCATGTTCAGGAATAGTCTTTTGGCAGAATTGTCTTGGAAGGCATAAGAGAAAACTCCCTTTTTCTGTCCCAAGGGAGAAAAACAGAAACACTTATAAACGTTTCTGTTGATGCGTAGTTACTCCCGCATTCTAAGGTTTCATGGATGCAGTTGAAGCTATTCCACTTATAATTTCTCGGGGAGTTCCTAGCTTCTTCATTTATTAAGGGTGATAATTTCTTTTTTTCTTTTGGCTTTAATTTATTAGCTCTTTGTTGTCCATCTAATTTGTATATTTTTTGGTTAGAAGCTGTCTCAAGTGTCCTACATGAAAAGAGAATTTGTATTAGACTGATAGTTTCATAATGTGTGTTCTAGTTCCACTTCTTTGTTATTGAACTTATTAATAAATGCTGCCATCTTTTAAGTCTAAATAACCAGATTGTGATTCCTGTCTTGCTCATATATGGTAAATCTCTAATTTGTGCGTTGATCCTCTGATTTTATGAAGATGGGGTTTTACTATTGGAGGTGAACAGGATGCTCCGTGCCGGAGGATATTTTGTTTGGGCTGCACAACCCGTTTATAAGCATGAAGCTGCACTAGAAGAACAATGGGAAGGTAACTTTACTAAAAGTTGGCATGTTGTATGACAATGTCAGATCTTCTGAATTGCAATAAAGAGTTAACCTCCTACTATTGTAAGCAATTCTCCATTTTCCTGTAGTTTTACTTATCAGTTGGTGTTATGCTTCTATTTTCAGTAGATAGCTCATCTTTTTTGCTAATAAGGAAAGGAGCTTCCAAAGAGAATTGAACAAATCATATTCTTCTAGCTAATGTTCCTTTTTCTCCCCATTTTAAGTGATTAAACTATTACTCTCTTGCTCGAAAAATAAAATAAAATTTAAGCGTGGACAGAACAATAAGAAAAGAAAGATAAGTTGTCAGCATAGGAGTAACAACATGGAGATCCCTGGTTCTAATTCCAGCTGCAACTCTCAATGTGAGCCTATCTGCTCCACTCTTAGTGGCAGCCTGACATCTATGCTTGTGGGTCAGGTTGCCAGTTAGTTAGTCGAGATGCATACAAATTGGTCTGGACAACGCCATCAAAGAAAAAGTATAAGAAAATATAATTGGATTAAATTAACAAAGTGTAGTCTTGCGTTGTACAAGCAAGCTCTCACTCTATCCTCCAATTTAAGAATTTAAAAAGGATAATTGACCTTTTTTAAAACCCTGTAAACTACATGTGCACTTCTAGTTCTTGAAAACTTGCACAAGTCATAACACTTTGCTTTCTCCTTTTCTCTACCAGAGATGGTTAATCTAACAACCCGTCTTTGCTGGAAGCTTGTGAAGAAGGAAGGTTATATTGCAATATGGCAGAAGCCTTTAAACAACAGTTGCTATTTAAGCCGCGAAGAAGGAACCCAACCACCGCTTTGTGATCCACAGGATGATCCGGACAATGTTTGGTGAGGATTACATTGGTTATGCTTATTTAAGTTTTTATTTTTTCCCATCAACATTGTCAAATTTATCTCCCTCTTCGCAGTTGTCCTGATTTTGGTCCTCCATTTGTAATGCATATGCTAATTTATATTGTTTTGCACTTAGTAGAAAAAGTAATTGGTATGCAGTTCCTCTTTTGTTAACCAATGCCTCAGCCAGTTGTTGAGTTTTGTGCTAAATGCGTAATTAAATGCGTCGCCCGAGAAAGGCTTTACTTTTACAGTCATAGCATATTAATTTTTTCTTATTGGCTCATGATGCCTTTTAGTATTAGCAGTGTTGTAAATTGAAAAGAAATCATCCTTCCATATAGGTTCGAGATTGATCTGAACCAGATCTTGGCATAGAAAAGGGGTGAACATCTGTGCAGCAATTGTGCCTGATCAAAGCTGCATTCAATAGATGCAATTTACTTGATTATCAAGAAACTGTACATTCTTGAGATTGGGGAGAGAAAACTAGAGTTTGAATTAGTACAAGCACGGGTACCATGACTATAATGCATGATTTTTTATTTTATTTGTTTGGGGGGAGGGGGGAGGGGGGAGGTCATGGCCCCTGAAAACGATATTTTAGAAATACCTTTACGTGTACACATATATGGTCTACGGAGTATATGGAACCTCCTATTGGTGCTCCTCACCCAAAACGGAATAAAGGAATGAAAAGATTTGAGTTTCCTCATCGTCAATTGGGGCTTTTGATCTGTTGTGCATGAGCATAGAGATGGAGAAAGCAGCCTGTTGTATTGCTGTCACCCATCTAACTAGAAACGAGAAGTTAGAGAAATCATTGCACTGAGATGTAGTTATTTGTTCAATCTTCTATCCCTGATCCTGTACCATTGTTTTAGATTAAAAAATTATTCCCCCATGTCCATTTTGCTTGCGAGTTCTTGCTTAGGGAAAATCAATTTGACCGGTTATTGGGCTAAATTGGATTTAGATTATGTTTATGAAAAGAAAATTCAGTTATCAGCGACTTTCTAAAATAAAATGTTGGTCACGACCCTTTTCCATGTGAAGATGATGGAAGAATACATTTAATATGATGCAAAATTACTTTGTTTGACTCCAGAGAAGCAAAATTTACGACCATTTTAAAACATAGGGATTTGTATTTAAAAATGTTTTCACTTAGACTAGCTGATTGCTAAGCCATTGTCTTCTGCCACTTACCAGTGGATGAATTTTTCCAATTTCTTTAGAAGTAAATGATGTATGGTGTCTTTTGGTTCGGGATGTCCCCTATTGTTTTGTGCCACATGCCGATGGAGTTTTAGTAACTTGCGTGGAGATCAATGCTTCAGTCTTTCCATGTTGGCTGAATCCTTTTTAGGGGGAAGGACAAGTTCTTTCCTGAGAGGGAACACAGCAATTAGTAATGTTATGTAGGCTGTGGAAAACATTAGTTAAGCAACATTAGAAGTTATATTTATTTGCTCTAAAGATCACCACAGTAGTGTTGGCATACATTATCATCACAAGCACTTCTGCCATATGGCTATACCATATCTTATTGCAGAATGAGAAATTATATTTTTTGCATCTATCTCATCTCATATAGTGCTCAGTATACAACTGAAATCGGGACCTTTGTTCTTTAGGACATCCTTCCTCATTAAAACTCGCCTAGGAATTTCCTGTTGTCCCATATGATTGGAATAGACTAAACAGAATTGATGTTCTAGTGTAGGTGGTGTTTTCCATTGTGGAGTACCCATTAGATTCAACTTATTCTCAAAATGTGAGTTAATTCAGGGCATGTCTGTGAAATCAAAAATGATAATTACTCTATAATCTGTCTTTGGTTTGCCTTCTCTTTTCCAAGTTATAAAAATGGAGTTAACTTGCACTGTTAGCAGCTTGTAGCCAATTAGTCAGCATAGAAAGGTACTGCCATCTATAAAATAGTTACTTATTTTCTAATAGATGGTTGTTGAAAATTCTTACGGCATTTACTAAGTTTGAGCGTCTCCGACGGTAACTGATTCAAAAGATTGCAGTACCTAATATTAGTGAACTGATTCAAAAGCTTGTGAATACCTTGTAGTTGCATGATTCATTTTCTGTTCATGCTTTTCTTTCATTCTAGCCCTTTATGACTTTTTTCCAAAATCACTTTTAGGTATGTTGATCTGAAAGCTTGTATTACGAGACTACCAGAAGAAGGATATGGTGCAAATATAACCACCTGGCCTTCACGTCTTCACGATCCACCAGAGAGGCTCCAGAGCATACAACTTGATGCATATATATCTAGAAAAGAGCTTTTCAGGGCAGAGTCAAGATTCTGGAAAGAAATAATTGAAAGTTATGTCCGTGCCTTGCACTGGAAGAACTTCAAACTTAGAAATGTGTTGGATATGCAAGCTGGTTTTGGAGGGTATTTGTTCCATCTCTATTGCTTTCCTCTTTGTGGTTATTCACTTTAATGCATCTGCGTAAAACTGTTCTTCTAAAGTTTTAGGAAAAAATGCCTATCAATTGCCTTCTTGTCAGATTTGCAGCAGCATTGATTGAAAATCAGCTGGATTGCTGGGTTCTAAATGTTGTCCCTGTTAGTGGCCAAAATACCTTACCCATCATATATGACCGTGGACTACTTGGAGTCATGCATGACTGGTAAGAATTGCTCATCTTGTACTTAGTCTATATTTTTCGTGCTTATAGGTATAGCGTATCCTTATATTGTAATAATTTCATTGAGCCATGCAATTCTTTGTCTCTAGTCTCTACACATTCCCAACACCAATATGATTTGAGAGGAAGGGGAAAATGGGGAAAATAAAAAGATGAAAAAGAAAGAATGCTTGCTGAGTGATTTTGTATTAACATCCTCCATCCTATGAGATACAGTATTCTGGCTTATAGTACATGCAAATCTTTAGGCATTTCTTTGGAAAAGTAGGTGGGAGGAAATGCATATTTGGATGTTCTGTTTTTGATATGTGATATCTTGAGGCAGAAAGATCTGGCTGGATTACGTATAAATAGCTGTGCCATTTTCCAGGTGTGAACCATTTGATACTTACCCAAGAACATACGACTTATTGCATGCGCATGGTCTCTTCTCCATTGAAAGGAAAAGGTACACTATTAACCTTTTTAAAATTTGCTCCAATATAATATTGTGGTCTGACTCCAAGTTCATGGGGTCTCACTGTTAGTGAAGTTGGGCTTTCTTTAGAGTAGCATATGAAGAACATGTTGCCATGACTTTGTTTGATTTTGGTGTTTCAGATGCAACATATCCACAATCATGCTTGAAATGGATCGGTTACTAAGACCTGGTGGACGGATATACATCCGTGATTCTCTTGCTGTTATGGATGAACTTCAGGAAGTTGGAAAAGCCATGGGTTGGCACGTATCTCTGAGGGACACATCTGAGGGTCCTCATGCAAGTTACAGGATATTGACATGTGACAAACGTCTTTTACGAGCCTGAGTTGATGAGTGCTTGAGTTGAAAGGGGAAATCAAACAATATGTCTGGTTATGCCCTTTCATTGGAAGAGCAGGAAACAGTATGGAAAGTTTAGGGACTAACTGCTCAGCACCATTAATATTAATATATAGTGATGTGGATAGACTGTGATTATTCATAGCTTCATCTTTCTGCAATAAATGGAGCTGAAGGGGATGCTGCCCTACGTAACGCATGCTGTTGTTTGAACCACGTAGCCTATAATGAAGCAGTTCATGTGCAGCTAGCCCACTGTGGTGAAAATATTTTTTTGGTTAGCATTCGAAGAAATTTATTCTCCAGCTATCAATTTTATTCATTTACTTTCTTTTTTATTATGATAGGCACAGAAGTTATGCATCATTGTGTTGATAATGCCACTATCTCTTTACAGTCATTGCTGTTGCGGCTCGTAATTGCAATGATGAATATGTATCCAGCTCTAAATTCACTTGTAGCAGATGTACTGAAGTTAGATTAATCTGAAGGAGCATATTATTTTAGCATGTTTGTGTTGACCAATATTATAACCTCTGCTGAAGAATGCACGTGTTTGATGGTGTACACAACAGATAATTTTGTGTTTTTCCCCGTGCATCAAGATTTCCTCGACTGTAGCATGTTTTATATATTTTTCTAGTAAACCACTCTTGCTAGTTTGTTATCAATTCATGAAAAAGGCCACGGGAACTCGTTTGCCAAATTACTTGGTCTCCCTTCTTTGAGTCTCGTATTTGTTAAAATGAAAAAAGTTGTGTATACCCACAACCGTCATGAGACAACAGCGTGTGTGCTACAAATTGATAAATTCAGGCATTCTGTGGTGTACTCAGGCCGTAGAAGAAGTATTGATAAGCATCGAACTATTCTTTTACTTTTATAGGTACATCTAATACCAAGAGAAAACATTGTTGAGAGTAGTGTATTTAACATATTGTGCAAATCTTAACTTCAGTCACCTTTCAATGTCGATAATTCAAGTTAAAATAAATTAATCTAGTTGCAAAGTGAACTAGGTACTGTATTAGAAGACTCTGTTAACCTACGGTTCAGTACTTCACGAAATGCCCTGCTATAATCTATGTATGATTTTGATCTTACTTAATGATACATTTACTATTTGATCATTATACAATAGACTACCACCATAATAATTTCAAGCAGGCCAGGGGAAAGGTGGGAAGGGCGTTGGAACACCCTTAAGAGAATATATCTTATGTATTGTGCATGGGCATCTTCCATCACTAGTGCTGGAATTATAGCACATAGCAACATGTATTATCAAGTGTTTTTTTTCCTGTATCCTTCCAATTCTGTCGGATGTCCCCTCGAAGGGACAATTATCTTTTTCTCTAAAACTGACAAAAAGAATCATTAATCTCTGGACCAAGCCATCATTTTACCCTAACAGAACAAAAATAGTACGCACTTGAAAGGACGCTTAGTTTCAGCAGCACACGTCAAATTTACGTCCCTATCTATCAGATTTCGGCCTCCATATTGGCTGTGTTTGAACACGATTAGCCTGGGTAGGTCTCTGCGCCGTCGAATTCTGATTCTTGTCCAACCTTTTGTCCTGAAGCCGATGTGCTTGAAATGGTGGACATATGGGTCTCTGTCCCTGAAGCTGATGTGGTGCTTGGATAGGTGGCTGCATAGTTCTCTGTGCCTGAAGCTGAATTTGTGCTTGGATTGGTGGCTGTACAGCTCTCTGTGCATGAAGCTGATGTGCTCGCATTGGTGGCGGTATAGCTCTCTGTGCCTGAAGCTGATGTTGTACTTGTAATGGTGGCTTTATAGCTCTTTGCAACTGCACTTGCGGCCTAAGGCCATTTCTACTGTAGTTATTTTGGTTTCCAGTAGGAGTCCTTGCCACAAACTTTGATACATGTGGCTTAACAAGAGTAGAAATAACTTCATTCTGATTTTGATTCGAAGAAATAAGCATAAAGTGGGTCCTCCTGAATGCTTCTTCTATTCTTGTTAGTTGTTTACTGCTTACACCCCTTGCTGCATTAACTGGCTGCTCAAAGGGATCCTCAACCTGGATATATAGTAAATTGAATGTCAAATATAAAAAATAAAAAAAAAAAATTCAAAAAGGCCTAGACCTGCTGTTTATCCTTTTCTTTTGCTTCTTAAGGTGGGTGCATGATTGGAAAAAAGGGTGTGGGTGCATGGGGTGGGTGTGGGTGGGTGTGTGTGAGAGAGAGAGAGAGAGAGAGAGAGATTTTACAAATATTGTGTATGTTTTAGGCAGCCATCTCATGTTGCCCTCAATGTCTTCCCACTGGCCAGTGAATGGGCTAATTCCTTGAGCAGAGGCTTTTGAGCTGATGTCGCAGAACTATATAGAGGATCACAGTTAATTTTTCTTGCAACATTGTTAAAGTTTTCAAGGATGTAATAAATATCCATAGAAAGAAAATATCAAAATAGTCCACAGGTTCAACATCATATGACAATCATGACAGACAATAGAGGCTTGGACAACTTACTACCTTTGCAATGAATGAGATGAAAAGCACAGACAGAGAACTCTTATTAATCGCTCGTGACTTTTTTGACATAAGTTGATTTATATTTGTTGCACATGTTTCTTCAATGAACTTCTCTGCACTAGCCCTAACACCTGCAAAAGCATTTTCCAATAGACTAGTTGAACATTAGGCGTTTAGTTATATAGGTCTAAAACAGAGAATAGGGAGAAGGTAGTGGTAGTAAGACAGATGAGTTAGCCATAGCAGTCCTTGTGTATAAACCAAGTAATATGTGTTCGGACTTCCTACTTGTCCACTTTAATCTGGTACCTGGTATTCACAAATGAATTTTAACAGTTGCCACCCATGCATTTGACAACCCATTGCAGTAGTAAACTATTCCTCTCATACTTCCTAAGCATTACATACCATCATTATGTTTTAGAAAACACGGGAGTGCAACCTTGTGTAATTATAGTTCTGAGTGATGCCCCCAGCCCTTGAAACCCAGAAACGTTCTGCTTAATGTAAATCTATGGAGTACAAAGTCATAAAAGCAAGTTACAAGCATCTCAAGTACCTCAAAGAACTACTCTCTCCCCTTTTCATTTTATGACAAGGTATTTGATTGGAAATAGAGTTTAAGCTTGGCATATATATATATATATATATATATATATATATATATATATATATATATATTATATAACAACACAATGTTTAAACTTTAAACAGTTTAATGAATTCGAATTCTTGAAAGTTGTAAATGTTTTACAGAAATGTAACGGTGTCAGACATTTCGGAATGTCCAAAATGAAAACTGTCATATTAATATGAACAGACAATGTATAAAGCAAAACATTGAGAAATAAGCATATCAGCAGGAACAAAGAAACTAAATTACTACTTCTGATCGTTCAGTTTAGTGGTAAGAGCACATCTCCAAAAGTGTGGGTCATGTCACACATTTGAACCCTGCCACAGAGAAAAGTCTGGAATTTAAGTGAAAAAGGGTAAAAGAATGCGCCAATTATCCACCGAATATTGAACCGTGCACCACTGGCCCCTGAGGATTTCTCGATTACAAAAAAGGAGACAAAATATATAGACAGACACTCGAACTTGGCCCCAACTGTCAGTTTGATACTTAAGCTAACCCAATGATCAAGTAGACTTCAACTTGACAAGTGTCTCGTGGACACCCGAGTCCTGCAAAGTTCATGCGTGAAGTCCAATCCCAGGTGACGTGTCAAATGGACAGATTAGCGACAGGCACGTATATGTTGCGGAAGATCGCGGGTTAACTAGCACACAATCACAGACAAAACAAATTGAAAAGAAAATAATTACACAAGGATGTCGCCTAATCCTAATCCTTGGAGCAAATGCAGAGAGAGGAAAGCACAATACAATCTATAGATTTTCCCACTACAAACCCTATATATATAAACCTATAAGAGAAAGGTTTCCTAATCCGACAAGAATAATAAGTTTCCTTTTCCAAATCTATTAAAACAATGGGTTTTTCCAAACCTATAGGGATAATGAGTTTCCTAAAAATATAAGGAAATAATTCAAGCCACAAAAACAAATATTCCCCTTGGCTTGATTTCTCTTCATCAGCAGGAACGTCTCTCTACCTTGCCCTCAACCCTCGTGAGGGCTCTACTAAGTACTGCACCACACCAATCAAGTCTAGGCAATGCCTAAACTTGTTAAGGGACCCTATCTCTTTAACTATAGCACAAATTCATCGATTTGGTTCTGTACTCGAAATATTCTATTACGCTCAAACGCATCAACGATCTCTGCAATTGCCAAAACAAATCTCACTGGATTCGCATATCCAAGATGATTCCCATCAACTACGTTTGCAAACTTTTGCAATCAGTTGATCACTGTCTTCTCTCTACCTGTTGCAATGCTATGGTTGATGTTGCACAGGTGCATTAATATTATAATCTTGATCAATATTTTGCACCTCCTCCACTTCCTCTACTTTAGAACTACTAGGCCGAGCTAGTAGAGATTCAATTTCTAGCTCTATGCGGTCACTGACACCACGATCTGTTTCTGCCATTGCCTTCTCCCTCTAACTGTCCAGTGAAGCAGATTCATTGAATGTCACATCCCTACTGATAATTAACCCCGGAGTCTTTTGATCTGTGCACCACAACCTATAACTTTTTACTCCATTTGCATACCCTATAAAGATACACTTTTTTCCCCTCGGCTCAAGTTTTGCATCCCTCAAATGAGTATAAGCAGGACAACTTACCCGGTACCACTCTTGAAGGGAACTCTATTTTGACCCTACAAGTTTAAATTATATAGTCTAACTTATCTCTAACCTTATGCTACTGCCTTCTTGTTGAATTTTACCATTGTCTGTTTACCAAACATACAATGCTCAAAAAAATTCAAAACTCGATTTTTGTACCCATCCAGCAAATTCTGCTTACTCAACCGAGATAATCCCTTGTCACTCATATGACCAAGTCGCAAGTGCCACAACTGAGACAGATTCAGATCACTTTTTCAAGAAGCTACAACAGCTTCTCCTTCAACTACACTGGCCTGACGATGATACAATTTAGAATGTTATTTACCCTTAATGAGTACCATGGAGCTTTTACACACTTTAAGTATTCCATTCTAAGAGTGGAACTTATACCCTTGATCATCCAAAGTCGAAAGGGAAATCAAATTTCTCTTTATCCGAGGAACATGCCAATACTCAATGTTTCTGATAATTCCATCAAACATTCTCAATTTGATGTTACCAATCCACTCTACTGGTAATGGAGTATCATCTCCCATGTAGACAATCTCACTCATCTGCTTGTAAGTTGCAAAGCAATTTGTGTGGACACATGTGGAAAGTAGCACCAGAATCAAGAACCCAGGAATTCTGCCCAAGACTAGAAACCACAGCACAAACTTCCCTTGCATAGTCACTATCATCAGAATTATTGCAAGTGTCAAAAATATTTGCCGAATTATCTATTATCTGCTTCCCTCTCTTCTCTTTCAGCTAAGGACAATCTCTCTTGTAGGACCTTGCTCCCCGCACTCATAACAGTTCTGCTTCCTTGCTCTAGACTTTGATCTGGTGGTTAACTTTTTCCTATTAAAGTCCTTTTGTTGTGTTCTTCCTCTACTCATAAGACTCTCGCCCACAATTTTGCTGTCTAGAAAGCTCTTTTTCAACTTTTTAGATTTTAGTGCATTACTAACATCATCCAATGAAATACTGTCTTTCCCATATAGCAGTGTATCGGTAAAAGTATCATAAGACAGTGGTAAAGAACATAACATAATCAAAGCCTGATCCTTACTCTCAATTTTGATATTTGCGTTCTTCAAGTCCATTATAATTGAATTAAACTCACCAAGGTGAGTTTTAATAGGTGTACCTTGGTAATTCGGCAATCTCCCTTGGTAAACCTACAGAAGATAGGTTTCCCAATCCGACAAGGACAATAAGTTTTTTTTTCCCAAATTTATTAGAACATGAGTTTTCCCAAACCTATAGAGATTAAGGGTTTCCTAAAATACAAAAAAATACTTCAAACCACAAATAACATATATTTTTAAAATAAATAAATAAATTTTTAACTAGCTTTTTTTTATTTAAAATAGAAAAATCCTCCCATCCACCCTCTTCTTCCTCAGCCATTTTCACCCACAAACCACCATTATTGACCACCAATTCAAGCACATCTCAAGCACGGTTCTCCCTTCTCCATCTCAAGCACCACCCTCTTTTCTGGCCAACCATTCCTTCAATCTCTTTTGTGATTGGAATGCAAATTAGTAGAGAAAGGAATTGATTTATTAGTTCAATTTCATAGAATCAATGTCTTTATTTCTTGCGTTCTTTAAAGTCTGTAAAATGGGAGAGATAATAAAAATGGGAGAAATCCAAGATGCTAAGATCGTTTCTCGTTAGCGATGATTTCTGGCCAAAAAATTATATCACTTGGCAGAGATTTGAGAAGATAGGTTTTGAGAAAAGAAAAAACGAATGAAACAACAGGTCTGGGGTTGCTGGCTAGCATAGGGTTGTTGGACCTTCACCAAACGAATTGCAAGAGTAACAGTAATAGACAATGAAGGCAAGGAATGGATGTGGGTGTCTAGAGAAAAAAATAAAATATGGAGGATGGGAGAGGAGCATTACAAATGAAATAGAGGTAGATTATAAGGGTAAAATGGAATTTTGCTATACTTTTTCAGCTGGAAATGAGTTGGAATAACATCTCACGATCTCAAATGTGAAGACAACCACACAGTGCCAGATCAGATCCGGAGTGTCCAGGAGACATACCTGTGTCAAGTTGAAGTGTTTACTTGATCATTGAATAAGCTTAAATGTCAAACCAACAGTTGCGGCCAAGTTTGAGTGTCTGTCTATGTATTTTGCCTAAAAAATTAACTACTTCTAATTGAAAATGGAGAAACACAAGCTGTTCTAAACAAAGTCATCATATGTATCACTGTTAAATTGCTTAAAAAGCAAAGAGTAGGGAGTCTTTATACTATGGCCGAAATTACTTTTCCACTTATTTAATCTATTTTTTGTTCCTACCTTTCAATTAACAGTTCGCACCGATGCCTTCGATCTTGTCATCCCGATGGGGCTGCTCAAAAAGAGCGTGCTATACATCAGGAAGGAAAGGAAAAGTTATACTGAATAATAGAACCTGAGCCTTTACCAGTCTAGCATAATCAGTACCATTAACCTAAATTAACAATTATAGCAGCTCTATTAAACCCCATACACGTGCAAGATGCACTTTTGTTTTCATATTCTTTTGATTTTTGCTTAATTATTCGGCACTTGCTTCTAGCTTAGCTTGATTATCTCAATTGCAGAGACCTCGAATTAAAGTCCACTAACAGACCTAACAACATTCAGGATTTTCTAGACAACCTAATTCACTTCCTTGTTGAATTAGGACTTTTTCCTTCTTTTCCTCTTTCATATGCCTGTCCAAATAACTAACTACTTCAATCAGGAGAAGTTAATAAAATCAGGGAATTCCTCCCACATTTTCCTCCGATAATCTCATCGCACTGAAATCCCCTCTTAACATCTATGGTACCTTCCATACCAACATCAGCCTAGATCTCTTCCTACAACCTTTTTTGTAACCCCTTCTACTGGCACATAAATTTCCACAAAATCCCATTTAATTTGTATTTCCATGATTTTAAAAATTCTGAGCAATGGAGAACTTCCACTCTTTCTCATATGTCGGAGCTTCAATTCTCTCACATAACACCACAATCCCTCCAACTTTCCTTCTAGTTGGAACCATATCATTTCTTCCCCAACTTCCTTCCCCAAGCTTCTAATCATTAACTTTGGAATCTCTTCCATTTTTAGTTTGGCGGTGACAAATGTTGATCTTCACTCCCTCAACCAACCTCGATGCTCCTGTATACAGGTCATTCATCTCCCTCACAAAGCCTCACGCTTAATAGTATTTGGTCCGCGACTTGCTTTTGATGTCTTCTCCATGACAAAAGCTTGTCATATGGCCAAATTTTGGAAAAGAAAAGATTTATCTTAACCTCCATAAGGTAAACTCCTTACACTTTCTCCCCTCCACCTCCTCTCTCCTCCTTCCCTGTGTTTCCCTTGTGATTCATAATTGATAGAGTACTTCAAACTCTTTAAATTCCTCACCCTCTCTCCTCCTTCCCTGTGTTTCCCTTGTGATTCATAATTGATAGAGTACTTCAAACTCTTTAAATTCCTTCTCGCTACTGATTATTGCCATTCTTCATCTATCTCGTCTGAAGAATGTATACTTCAATTGGCGATAATCTTATCTTTAAACTATTAAGGACTCATTGGAACAAAATTTGGAAAATGTTTATAGAAAATTTTTGGGAAATAAAAAGGAAACATGTGACTAGTTACAATCTTTTTGAGGATTTGTGAGTGGAAGAACTTTTCGTTGAAAAATGTCCTACAACAACTTCTTCAAGCCCAGTTTTTTGGAAAAAGTCTTGCAAAAACTTCTTGATAAAACTTAAACAAAGACACTTTTTTGTGACCGAGAAACGGGTCTGGAGACGACCCTTTAAACAACAAAGTCATTTGGCAACAAATTTTGCAACTTTTGGTTTAAAAAAAGAAAGAAACTCCACAAGCAAATGCCACCTAATTTCTTTGCGCAGATAACCACTATATAACTGGAAGTGAAGAGCTCATGCCCCAACAACATAACAGTAAATTTGATGCAGAAAGATGCATCAGCTTATTCAAACATCAATAACAAACAATCATATAAGTACCTGTAAGATCATCAACTATATTTCCAGGATATATTTCTTTAAGAGGTGGTAAAATTGCAGGTACACATGTCTGCAAAAATAAGTAGGCTAACTAAGACCAGGGGAAAAGAAAAAGTTCAGTTATTTATAAAAGAGATGAGAAATTTAATAGAACTGCAACAGTCTTAAAAAAGGAACATGACTAAGTAACAACATTGTAAACATTCAGGTCCAGATAAGTTGGTATCAACGGTGGTTCAAAATTAGACATCCAGGTAACATTACCTATGTTCCTTCTTTTCCTTTTCCAGCCTATCTTTTTATTTCACTATTCACTTACTTATGAGCCAATCATTTGATGGGGGTGACTTTGCTTAACAGTTTTCCCTGAAAATCACCCATCTCTGACAGGTATTTTCTGAGTCCTACTATCGGATTGGAGTCCACTTCTTTTCTATTATCTTCTTCCCAATACTTTCACTTCTTTTTTTAACTCTTCTTCCTAATGCTTCCTCACTATTTTTAAGTATAAAAATGTAAAAGCTAATAATGATAAAAGTATATAAAAAGCTTGCCTTTTTTACTTTTTACCCCGCCCCCCCTTTTCCTTCCCCAATTCTCTTGGTAAAAGGAGGATCTACAAATCATGTATTTGCTATAGATGAAATGAAATCTGCACTGTGAAATCAAGAGTTATATTACCCTATAAGCAATAGGATTCATACTCTTCAATACTTTGGGATGTGAGACTAGAAACTGCCTAAGTAAAACTAATGCAACAGAAAATTACCTGAAAGTGGAACACAACTAACAAGCTGAGAGAATATGAGTTCAAAGTTCCAGCCTTTGAATCATTGATATTATGTGCCTTTGCCCATTCTTTCACCTGCACACAAAGGAGAAATCATCGAATCCAGTCACATTATTCAAAGGTAGCGTCATTGTCTCCTATATGGGCACATACCAGTAAAACCATATCACGGAATCTTCCATCAATCATGTTGATCCAGTATAATATTTTGGACTTCATTTGGCCGCTCAAATTATTGATTGATATATCACAAGAAATATTGTAATTTCCCTGAAACTTCAAGATTGGGACTCTTGCATTGGTAATAAATTGCAGCTTTCGGCATCCACCTGTGAAGTAGCGCTAGCAACGAATTAGACCAACACACTCTTGAAAGAAAGAAACAAAAGAGAGTGAAGACTTCTCTGGCTTTTCTCCAACAACGCTAACAGCAGCATCCATAAAATTAAATTACAATTAAGACAAGGACAAAAACAACTAAGTTTGGCTTGGAAAATTATCAACACAGTTGGATATTACACATATCGCGTTCAAGGTTTCTAGTCTGAGCAAACTTCCTTTCTACAATCCTTTATTTTTTTGTTGTTGCTGCTACAGAGATTTTGGGTTTTGTAGGCGTATTAAGTGTGAGAAGGTTGATGTGGCAATACGGAAGATGAGCAGGGATAAGGCGGCTGGGCCTAACGAGATCCCGGTGGAATTTTGGAAGGAAGCGGGTAGGGCAGGCTTGGAGTGGCTTACTAGCTTGTTTAATGTCATTTGCAGGACGAAGAAGATGCTCGAAGATTGGCGGTGGAGCTTGATGATTGGCGGTGGAGTTTGATGATTCCGTTGTACAAAAACAAAGGTGATATCCAGAACTGCAACAACTATAAGGGTATCAAGCTGTTGAGTCACACTATGAAAGTTTGGAAGAGGGTGGTGGAGAGGAGGGTGAGGACAGGTGTATCTCTTTATGAGAACCAGTTCGGATTTATGCCGGGACGGTCAACTACAGAAGTCATTCACCTTGTGAGACGATGGTGGAGCAGTATAGGGAGAGGATAAAGGACTTGCACGTGGTGTTCATTGACCTTGAGAAGGCCTATGACAAAGTCCCGAGGGATGCGCTATGGAAATGTTTGGAGGTTAACGGTGTCCCATTAGCTGATTAAGGACATGTACGAAGGTACTAAGACTCAGGTGAGGACTGCGGAAGGAGATCGGAATATTTCCCTGTGGAGATGGGGTTGCATCAGCAATCGGCCCTTAGCCCGTTTTTGTTTGCCCTAGCATTGGATGTGCTGACACGACACATGCAAGGGGGAGTGCCATGGTGTATGCTATTTGCTAATGACATAGTACTGATTGACGAGATGCGAGATGGTGTTAATGCTAGGTTGGAAGTTTAGAGACAGACACTGGAGTCAAAAGGTTTTAAGTTAATTAGGTCGAAAACTAAATACTTGAAGTGCAAGATCAGTGATGGGAGGCATGAAGCAGAAGTGGAAGTGAAGATTGATACTCAAGTTATTCCAAAAAGAGATAGTTTCAAGTATCTTGGGTCTATAATCCAAGGTAACAGGGAGATTGACGAGTATGTTACTCCTCGCATTGGAGCGGGGTGGATGAGATGGAGGCTAGCTTCGGAAATTTTATGCGATAAGAATGTGCCGCCTAGACTTAAGGAAAAGTTCTACATGGTAGTGATTAGACCGACTATGTTGTATGGAGCTGAGTATTGGCCCGTCAAGAAGTACTATGTCCAGAAGATGAAAGTAGCTGAAATGAGCATGTTGAGATGGATGTGCGAACATACCAGGAAAGACAAGATCAGGAATGAAGTTATTAGGGACAAGGTGAGAGTGGCCTCTATGGAAGACAAGTTGCGGGAACCGAGGCTACGATGGTTTGGGCATGTGAAGAGGAGAGACATAGATGTCCCGATCAGGAGGTGTGAGAGGTTGACCATCGCGGGCATAAGGAAAGACAAAGCAGTGGTAGGCCAAAGAAGTATTGGGGATAGGTGATTAGGCAGGACATGTCATTACTTCACCTTATCGAGGAAATGACTCACGATAGGAAGGTGTGGAGCTCGAGTATTAAGGTGGTAGGTTGACAGGTAGTTGTGAACTTCTCCTAGGTTTACCAATAATACTAGTACTGTTCTTGTATTCTTTTATTCCTAGTTCTTTATTACTTATTATGCCACTCGCTTCCATTACCTAATTACATTACTACTGCTATTGCTTGTTGCTTTATTTTTACTATACCTTAAGCTGAGGGTCTATCGGAAACAGCCCCTCTACCTTTATAGGGTAGGGTTAAGACTGCGTATACACTACCCTCCCCAGACCCACGTATGAGATTAAGCTGGGTTTTTTTTGTAAGGTAACTTTAGTAACAAAATGCTACTTCCTCCATTCCAATTTATGTGAACCTATTTCCTTTTTAATTCATGCCAAAAAGAATGACCCTTTCCTTATTTGGAAACAATTTACCTTTATGCAATGATTTATAGCCACACAAAGTATTTGTGTTTACACCACAAGTTCAAAAGTCTTCTTTTTTTTCTTAAACTCCGCGGCTAGTCAAATGGGTTCACATAAATTGAAACAGAGGGAGTATGTCTTTTCCAGAATCCTATTACTAAGGCTGTTAATGTTGAACTGATGGAATGTTCGAAGGCATTCCATGACATAAAGATATCTCAAGTTAAATTGTCACATCAGTGAGGTACTTCGGACATGATCCAGAACTTAATTCTCAGAACATCAGTTACCATGAGATAACAAGGAAAACAAAGCAAAGAAGTGAAAACATGTACCTCAATGCATCTGTAACAATCGTATGTACAAAAAATGGATGATAGCTACTGATCTTCAATCCTACATACTAACATAGTGCTTCTCTTGTTCCTAACAAGGTTGGGTCCTACTATGATAGAATAAGAACATCCATATCCCCCTCACCCCGCAGAAGAATAATTCTATTTACACAGTAACAGCTGGCAACTGGATAAGACATTTAAAAAGTCTGACAAAGCTATTTGAGAAAACAAACCCCACTCGTGGGATTATACTGGGTTTGTTGACTCATTTTGAGAAAAGAGGGCCACAAGTCCAGCTCCAAGCAGCAGTCGGTATTCCTTCAGGAGTTGCTAAAGAGCTAAAATTGATATCTGACACCGATAGCCATTCTTTCGGCTCGTTTGCAATAAACTGCAGTAGCTTCCTTTATTTAACAGTTCTAAGCCCTTTCCCAGTTGCCAAAGAAAAAATTTCCTATTATTTATCTTCAATTTCAGCACCCCTCAAAATATCCCAGGCCCATCAAATGCTACGAGCATATTTGATTTTCATCGAGAAAATCTCAGACTGCTTGACCATAGATCCTTGTTACTAGTGGAGAATTTTCATAATAAAGAAAAAATTTATTTAAGGGAATTAATCATGAGAGCATACCTTTAGCTCTCAGAGCTTTTCGTACATCCTCTAGTAGACTTAGTTTGTACTTCTTCCCAGCAGATGAGATATATGATCCATTGGGCAACTCTATGGAAATATCAAGATCTCCCCATCTTGTAAAAAGATTTGACACAAAAGATCCAAATGGCTCTACAGTTGCCCCTGGTCACAGAGTAGAAGCTGAGAATAGTAAACTTTGTGATTGTTAACCGAAACAGTATCTACGTCTTCACCTTTAACGTACCAAGATGACCCAAAGAAGGGTAATTCCAGAAGAGGAACTTAGAAATTAACCAAATAAGCATCTAATTTACAGGTTAAAAATTCAGAAGACTAAATAAAGCTGTTCATCCTATTAAAATTAATCTTAACTTGCAATTATGGTCTTCCAAAGCTGAGAAGAGTCATTTCTAACTCCAAAATCAAAAAGGATGTAGGGATGAGCTGTTAAATTACAAGGAAAACACTGTCCATTGAGTTGTCAGTACATAGAAACACCCCCTACATGCCAACCCGCAATATTGTACATCATGTTTTACCTGATTTGAGAATCAAGAAAAATAGTCTCTACAGTGACAAACAAGTAACCTAACCACGAAGTTCCACTAATCAGGATATATAACGAAGTATCACCACTTTAAATTACCTCTCAGGCTTTCTATGTTTTCAACCATGGCTCGAAGTTCATCAATGAGTTGAAATCTCATAGACCAATCCTCATCCAGCGGATTGATAGAGCAAAGTATATTTCGAAGAGTATGCTCCAACAAGCTGTAGCCATTCATTTTGAGCACCAGATACCCACTTATTCTAGCTTATTAAAGATAATATATCAAACTATTCATGAAAAGAAATGACTACCTGCAGAAAGAAGGGGTAAGAACAAGGTTTATAACAATTAGCGCAACTACTAAAGAAAAGATGATTAAGTTGAATTTTGGTGAGTATCATGACAGGTGAGTCTAACAGGAGAGGAATTCAGACTCATTTCATACTAAGAATGGATTATCTTTATGTGCCATGAAACAAAACTGAAGCTGTCTAAACATAAAGACAAGCCAGATAATCAAATTCTTGAATCACAGCAAGGGGGGGAAAATCATGGTTGACTCACTGACAAGTTAACTGTTCTGTCCCTTAGATCTAAAATGTACCAGAGCAAAAAAGATTGACACCTACAAGAAACACTTGCAAGCAGCCACCACGTGTATATTGCATCAACAACCAAAGGATAAAATGACCAAAGAAACTGACTGGCATCCCCAAATTATTGAGTTCTAAAAGTGAATAAATGCTAACATCTATATATTGGATTGCCAAAGAGGACATTAAGAAACATATCCACAAGAGAAATGAGTAACTCAAACGCCAAATCACAATCCATTGATGGTATACTTAGAGTAAGCAAGCTCTAACATCACATCTTTGGAATAACATCCAGTTAGAGAAAAGAAAATCCAATTAGACATAAGATGCTCACGAGCAACATGCATAGGTAAAAGGGAACGAGGAGGCAAGCCCCTCATCTTCCGCATATCTTGCTCAGACATGGCATGAATCATTGAACCTGCACCCCTTCTCTCAGCGGACCAGCTAAACCCACCCATTCACTAAAGAAAGATAAAAGAACAAGAAGTTGGACCTTGATTCGATTCATTGACGTGGTCCACCTTCTCTACCATGCCTAATATGTACAGAAGTAAAATTGGATGCAGAGATAATGTAATTAACCAAAAGAAAAAAATACACCGCACATGGTTTTTTATACACAAAATAATTTATATTAATCCTAAGAGGAGCTTATGGGTTTACATTACATGATCATGTTCAATAATTTACGATAACCGAGTTCAATCAACAACTGTTCACTTAGTTTATCAAAAAACCATAACAAACATACATGTCCTTTTTAGTATGCATATTGGCTTATCCATAATCCAATTTTGTATGTCTTACTAAAGATCTTATCCGATGAGAGAAACACTACCACAACTAAGACAAGCATTCACGTTTTGATACATCTCTACAAGATAAGTGCAAAACACAAAACAAATTTAAATGTAATAGCAATAAGTAATGAAGTTCTAAAAGCAGAAACCTGGGTAGGAGAACTGAAGTTTATGCTTGCACAAACAAACTCCTAGAATCTACGAAATGATACTTTTAACTCATATCCAAGTACTTGGACAATTTATTTCGACGTCCATAAATATGCACAAGAAAGTAGGACAAAGTAATCCATTAGCCTCTGCTGCTTCACTGGTATCAAATAAGTTTGTCTGCAGATTGAGGCTTGCCCTTAGTTTACCAAACAACTAAAGTTGGATCAGTTGCTTTAGACTCAAAAACCATAGTTTCTTCTTATTTGATAATTGATAGTTAAATAAGTTTTTAGCTCCTTATTTAAAGATTTTAGTAGCTTTTAACATCAAAATCTTTCAGATTGGTTCGACAAGACAATAGGCTATAGATCACTCCCCATAAAATCTTTATACCAAAATAACTTCAGGACCTCTTTCCTCTTTTATGAGTAGCTGCAATGTCTAAGAATGCTTAAAATCCATTCTATCCGACAAACTTGGTGGGTATTGTTAACCTTCCTTAGATATTTAAGAACAGCATCCTAGAAGAATAACCAGCCCAGGAAATAAAGAACCTTGAGTATAGCATTAAAAAAAAGTTAATATACCTCTGGATACAATTCACACATAATATTTTAGCAAAAGGAAAAGATGAAGAAAGCTCCAGTAAACCAACAATAATGACTTCACATTTGGGTTTATGGCCTAGACCCTAATTGGCAACCAAATTACAGACAAATAACACACTAGAACCAATACATGCTCAAAATCAGGAGCGGAAATAAGTAAGCAGCATCCGCAAAATAAGAGTAAAAAGAAACAACAGGAAACGATACCATGCGAATACCATCCAGAAGTTCCCATAGCTCAGAAAACCAAATCTTTATAACAACCAACATAAGAGGAAAAAGAAACAACAGGAAACGATACCATGCGAATACCATCCAGAAGTTCCCATAGCTCAGAAAACCAAATCTTTATAACAACTGACACTAATCAACAATTCAGCACCACCACCCAATTCCTTATTAAAATCAATGAAATGGGTCCACTCAAAAAGCATTAAGAATGACCCGAAAGGGAAAAAGAAACAAATATCAATAGCGATTAAAGTTGAAAAAAAAGGGAAAAGGGATTGAGTGGTAAGTACTAACCTAATTGTCATTGGGTGATCGTAGAAGGGTCCATTGGAGATATTAATAAATATTTTCAAGATTTATGACTGTGAGGGGCGGGTTTGCTTATAGGCAAGGGTTTTCTCCATAGTAAAATTTGTGTCCTGTTTCTTGCCTATGCCTACTACTGAGTGTATAACTACGGTAGTATATTTTACTTACTGCGACATGATTTTGGAACGCGGGAAACGCGTGTCTGAATATTTCAGGCATAGAAATTAGAAATTAGAATTTGATTGACGAGGGACGACTATCAAGTATGAAGTTCTCACGATCAGATCCATCCCTATTTCCATGCACCTTCGGATCTTGACCATTTATCATCTCTTATTATGTTGTGTGCCACTTGTCTCTCATCAACCGAAAAAATGTTAATGGGCTTATTATGGATCAAGTCTATTAGGTTGGATCCCTACATGATAAGTTCAATTCAGAGAAATTTTCATAAATCACTATAGTTTAGAGCCTAATAACTATAATTTATCTAATTATCATTCGTAGCTATTGTTTAATTGTTATTAATTTGTATCACTTGTATTCAAACGCGCAATTAATATAGTATATGTAAACTGTATTTTTTCACGCAATGAATACAGTATGTGTCAAATGTATTCGTTTGCGCAATAAATACTACTTGTATCAACTACATTCATTCGCGCAATTGTATTCATTCGTGCAACAAATACAAAATATATCAATTGTAACCAAGGCGAAATACAAGGATGTATACAAAGGATACAACTTGTATCAAACTAGCTAAGCAGGCACTCTAACTAACTGAGCTATGATAGCTTGTTGCTCTCTTGTTTCTATTCAATGCAATTAATCTCTTATTTCATGGATTTGTTATAAAATTCAAATATAGCTACGAATGATAAATTTGCTAAAAGTATAGCTACGAATGATAAATACAGCGTAAATGTTTGATGTGTCGCGCAATTTTTGCTTCAATCTATGGTCTTCTAGCCCAAAAGTCTATTAAGGATTTCTTGAAGGCTACTTTACTCTAAAATGATGCCTATAAAAAGGGTACCTATTTCCTTCCTATAACAGTTTGTTTGGATGGTTGTTATGTATCGTTTCATAATGTGTCGATATAGTATCGTATTGTATTGTATTGTATTATATTGTATCGTATCGTTTTGATGTATATAATATTTGGATAGATTGTATAGTTTGTCGTCGTTTCATGATTCGTGCACCAATAATATGAAGAATAAACTTACAATATAATAAAGAAAAAGTAGAGTACAAGGTATAATTATTATATAAAAATGTAGGTTGAAGGATAAAATAGGAATATTTAATAATAAGGAAGGGCAAGATGAGAGAAAAAATAAGATAACAACGCAACCACACCAAATCGGTCATTCCATAAAGTGACATTTTTCGTCGTTATGTAACGACGGATTTAACAATACGATACGATAAAATTTAAGTAACAATCAAAACAAACATTGTATTTAAAGTAACAATACCACAGCTAACGACCATCCAAACAAGTTGTAAGTGCTTGAGATGAGATAAAGGCATCAAATATTGTATTTCTCAAAGCCGGAGTGATCAAGAGACACTCTTCTTCAAGGCCAACTCAAAATGTGGCCGCACGAAGTCCACGATTCTTTCGCTTGAGACATATGCCATGTTGGCCCTCGATTGAGGAAACAAGAAGGAACGATCAAGGCAAATTATTTCGCGTGATTAATTAAAAGTAATGTCCGACTTTCATAGAGATCAAATACAAGGAGGTAAGCATCGTTCTAAAAATATGCTACTTAAGCCCTAGAATCACGGAGGACAATTCAGATGCAAGATTCAATTAACATATTGTACTCTTGAAGTCGTAGACTATAGACTATGGACAAATAAAAAGAAAAATTTACCTGGAATACAAACATTAAAGAGTTATTTATAAGAAATATAATTTTTCTTAAAAAATTACATTACATACAATTTATTATAATTTTTTAACTTTCTAATTAAATTAGATACAACATTTTGATATCCCTAAAATATCTTATTTTGGAACTTGCAAATACGGATTGTGCCGACCAAAATATAATCTCTTAAATTCAAATATCTCTCACCAAATCCATATGTAGATTATTAATTTTCCAAGTTTATATGCTTATAGTATATTTAATAGATTATTATATGTAACGAACTACATTATATATATTTTGAATAAATATAATATTAGTATAATCAAATACCCATATATTATACTAGTATGTTAATATTCCCTTAGTACATGGCATATTTGTATTACATGTTTAGTATACGGTAAATATGGTATACCGGACTTTTTTTATATGTATTATATTCATATACTGGAATAATATAAATAGAATGAGAATGATTACATATATATTTATATTACATTATTCCTTCTCTATTAGAGTACATCAAAATTTTACTTCTTTTATTTTTATTATATTTCTTTTGTACATTAAAATAATCTATACAAAAAATAAAATGAATATACTTAAATACCCATAGATTAGTATACAGTGAGTATGCTATAACAAATTTCATATATACACTATATAGTATATTATGTAGATTATATAAATATAATACTATAAATATGTACATATATTATATAATACTCCTATATTATATAAAGTACATCTCTCACCTACTTTTGAATGGTAACCGAAGGAAAATTTTCAGAGAATGATTCATTGCATTTGAATTGTGGTCGATTTGGTTAGACTAAGTTTTACGGATGTAAAGCTTTTATAGGAAATAACTAATTTTATTTGAATTGTAGTCAATTTGTTTAGGCTTAAATTTAGGAATTGATAAGGTGTCCATTAAATTTTGCTAAAATTTTGGAAGAGAGAAGATCTAACTGTGTAAAATTGTATAAAACGTAAATCAATAAATAAGTGCAAATGAAAAAATAAACTATCTATAAAGTTAGTAGTTGTGTAAACTTTCCAAATAAAAGACTACTAGTTATAAAACAATAAAAGAAGAAGAAATGTATTTGAGAAAAATGTAGAGAAAGAAAATTCTTATTGATTTGGGAACAATTACAACAGAATAGAACCCCTCTATTTATAGGAGAAAGTGACTTAGCCACAAAGTAACAAACTCTAAAATCTCCTTAAAAGATAGACATTCACTTTAAATACAATACTATTTATAACACTACTAGATTTGTATAGTATTTCAATGTAAATTTATACTAGTCACGCAATCTTATAGTAGTAGATTATTAGACGATGGACAAATAAAAAATTACTAGACTAATGTAGTCTTTCAATGTAAATATTAGTAGGAGACTTGCAGTAGGTTTTGTGGTGATTCCGGAATCCGGATGTTGTTTTCAAGTTTTGGATAGCTAACATAGTTTGTTTCATGCATATTATAAGTTGGGTTTAGGAGAATGACAAACTAATAAGCTAATTGTAGGAAACTGGAGTTCAAGTGATACACTTTCATTCTAAAAAATCATTACTAAAATACTCCTACATTGATAGTCATTCTTTTTATTTAGGCCTCGTTTGTCAAAATCTCAAATCTCCTTGTATTATCTTCCACCTTTTCTTATTTCTGAAGTTTCCATTTGACTCTTAAACACTTTCATATATTCCTAATCTGCTTAAACGTATCTTTCAACCTTCTAGCACATAAAACTAATTATTCCTCGCTTCCTAAAGCCCCGTAAATTACTATGCATGGTAGGAAGTAATCCGGGCTTACAAAACTAAGTTGGGAATAATTAAGGGTTAAAAGAAAGACCTAAAATCAACACTATCGGAAATTATCTAGATTGGTCGCAAAAATCAAATAAAAATTTTTTACTAAAAAATACCGATCACTTTCGGTCAGAAAAAGTGGTCCGGCAATAAAGAAACAGTGCTTTGTTTGACACAAATAAAAATTTCGACCGATGTCCGTCGGAAATTGGTCAATATTTGACCAAGACCTGGTCAGACTTACATATTATCTACCAAAAAAATTAAATTAAAAATTCAAGTATACCGACCGAATTCGGTCGAAAATTTTGATTTAATTTTTTCCGCCTAGGCTCAATTATTTTTTTTCCATAACAAAAATAAGTTGTTAAAATTATTATGAATATACCGACCAATTTCGGTCGGTATTAGTGATCAAAAACAGTCAACCACTTATAAATTATTGTTATTTATAATCTCTCTCTCTCTCTCTCTCTCTCTCTCTCTATATATATATATATATATATATATATCATAGCAGTTGGATACAACGACTATATCAATTAAACTCGATCAATTATATATATAATATTTATTATCCCTGTGCTTTCATATAAATTACAGTTCATATCCGTATACGTGTAATAGATTCTAATATAATGTATGATTTTATTTCATTTATGATAATTTACACTTACATAAATATGACTATCGTTGATGATTTATTCTCAATTGTTCATACTTGAATGCTTGACCAGTGACTAAATAAGAAAACAACTCTTGGAGTTTAAGTGACTAGATGCTTCGATATAACGAGTGACTGGATGCGCTAAGATGTGTACAATCGACACAGTCTTGAATGTTTTATTCTCGATCACGTTATTAGTACTTTGCTCGAATACTTCATCTATGGATCAATTGACACGGTATCGGCATCCAACACGCTATAACATATTTAAAAACAAAAAGTATAGTGCTATAAGATGTAGTGCTATATTAAAACTTAAGTTGTAGCGATAACAACATATACACGGTCAAATCACACGATTGAAAAATATATATGTGTGTGTGTGTGTGTGAGCGCGCGCGCGCGCGCGTGTGTGTATACATACAAAATTAATTAAATATTAAATAGTACCTATAATTTGAATCTTGGCTAAAACCGACCGATTTCGGGCATATTGACGGTCTTAGTAAATTAAATTTTAATGTTGGAGCGATCGAGTCTAAGTATGGGCATCCAACACGCTACAACATATTTAAAACAAAATGTATAGTGCTATAAGATGTAGTGCTATATTAAAACTTGAGTTGTAACAACAACAACATATACTCGGTCAAATCACATGAGTGGAGTATATATATAACAAATATACCGACCACAATCGGCCTGATACATATATATGTGTGTGTGAGTGGGTGGGTGGGTGAGTGTGTATGTGTGTGTGTGTGTATGAATATATACATATATATGCATACACAATTAACTATATATTATATAGTACCTATAATTAATTTGTATCTTGGCTAAAATCGACCGTCTTTGGTCGGTTATTAAATTAAATAATTTCTTTTTTGAATTAAAAATTAGATTACCGACATATTTCGGTTGGAATGGTCATGGTCAAACGGTCAAAGGCCATTTAAACTTACTGATCGAATTTTTCAACCGATTTCGGTCGGAAATTTTTCAATTTAGATCTGCCACAGATGGGTCTTCTCCATTTTCCTCTTTTCTCTATCTCTCTTCCATCTCTCTTCTTCTCCTCCCCATAGTCGCGATTCCCCCAAATCCCCACCCAAAATCAACTCCTATCTCCCTCCTCACCCAAAAACAAAGCACCTAGAAGTCTTCCTCCCATCTCCCTCCACTGTTCCGCCGGCAACCAGGCCTCCTTCCCCACCACTGTCTCCTCCGTCACCACTGCTCCGCCGGCAACCATAGCACACAGGTCATCCTCCGCCACCCAAAATCAAACCCCCTCTCATGGCATTTCAAGGTTAGTTATCTATATTTTTGAATTTAAGTAATTTTAATTATTTTAATTGTATAAATTAGGATTTAGTTAATATTTAACTAAATCTAGGATTTATTCCTATTGATTACGTTTATGCTAGAATTTCTATGTTAGAAGATTAAGATTATGCTAGGGTTACTACTTATGATAGATTTCGTTAAATATTTAATTTTTAATTTTTATTTTAAGAACAAAGTTATATGCATGACTTAAGACAAAGATAATTAGATTGTAAATCAAAAGTAAAATTTATTTAGGGATATATGTGAAATTTCAAATTACTTCTTTTAATTGAATTTTAAAAGGATTTATTTAGGGATATGTGTGAACTTTCAAATTACTTCTTTTAATTGAATTTTGAAAGAACTTATTTAGGGATATATGTGAACTTTCAAATTAATATAACATACAATTTATTTTTTCTCTGTGTAGATAGAATGTCGTAGTTGGATGTATAATAGGAATTATCCTAATCATCGATTTTTGAGGGAGGAATTTATGGAAGAGGTTAATGAATTTATTAAGCATGCAATGTCACTTGAACCATTTCAAATCGGAGGGATGATTAGTGTCCTTGTGTGAAGTGCAATTGTTTGCATTTTCTTGGATCAGAGGATGTTAAGACTCATTTTTATAAAAAGGGATTATGGATAATTATTTTGTGCGGACTAGTCATGAAGAGGTTGATGGTAGTGATGTTGTATTTCATAACATAGCTGTTGGTGAAAGTAGTAGGTCGGTGGGGAATAACGTTCAACATCCTAGATACCATGAAATGGTTGCAGATGCTTTTGATGCACTTCGAGTTTGAACCCCATGAAAGTGTTGAACAAGCTCCTAACGAAGAGGCAAAATATTTTTATAAACAGTTAGAGACCGCTAGTCGTCCACTAAGTGAAGGGAGCACGCACTCTCAATTGTCTGTTGCGGTTAGATTATTAAGTATCAAATCAGATACCAATTTTTCTCAAGCGAGAATGGATTCTTTCATTGGCCTTATGAGTGAACTAGTTGATCCAACTTTCAACATACCTGGAGATTTCTATAAGGCTAAAAGATTGGTTTCTAAGTTAGGACTTTCATCTATGAGAATCGATTGTTGTGAAGATGATTGCATGTTGTATTATAAAGGTGATGCAGATTTAGAAAGTTGTAAATTTTGTGAAAAACCTCGTTTTAAGCGCGTTTCCAGCAAGAAAAAGGTTGCTGTAAAATCGATGCATTATTTACCTTTTATTACTAGATAAAAGAGGTTGTATGCATCGATGAGTTTTGCTCCTCATATGAGATGGCTATGAAAATAGAAGGTCGTCTGGTGTTATATGTCATCCTTCAGATGGGAAAGTTTGGAAGCATTTTGATAGGATGTATTTGGTTTATGCTAGTGAACCGAGGAATGTTCAGTTGGGTTTGTGTGCTGATGGTTTCACGCCATTTTCTGTTACGGCAACACCATATTCATGTTGGTCAGTCTTTATTACACCGTATAATCTTCCCCCTGAAATGTGTATGACTATTCCATATATTTTCTCAAATTGTGTTATTTTCGATCCCCGCAATCCAAAAAGTTTGATTGATGTATATTTGCAACCTCTGATTGATGACCTAAAACAGTTTTGGTATAATAGAGTTGAGACATATGACATATCAATTAAGAAAAATTTCAATTACGTGCTAACTTAATGTGGACCATTAATGATTTTTCTGCATATGGAATGTTGTTTGGGCGGATGACTGCTGGAAAGTTAGCATGACCTTACAGCATGGAAAATGATAAAGCGTTCACTTTGTGGCCGAAAGCAGTCATGGTTTGATTGTCATCGTCAATTCTTGCCAGTTGATCATGAGTTCAGAAGGACGAAGAATGCATTCAAAAAGAATACAGTTGAAGATGATTTGCCACCTCTAATTTTGTCTAGTGAGGAAATTTGGGAGAGGGTTCATAACTTCACTAAAGTTACCGAGGCCCCACCTTCTAGATTTTTTGCACATGGTGTTACTCATAACTGGACAAAACAGAGCATATTTTGGGAGTTGCCATATTGGAAGGATAATCTTCTCCGACACAATCTTGATGTCATGCATATTGAGAAAAACTATTTTGACAATTTGTTCAACACAATGATGGATGATAAGGATAAGACAAAAGATAACCCGAAGGGTAGACTAGACTTACAAGAATATTGGAGGCTACCTGAATTACATTTGCAGTCTGCGAACAATGGTAAGTTGTTCAAGCCCAAGGCCAGCTACACATTCACTTTGGAACAAAGACGACAGATTTGTGAGTGGTTACAAACCTAAAGATTCCCGAGGGCTATGCTTTTGAACCTTGGAAAACATGCCGATATGGTTGAAGGAAAGCGGACTCATATGAAAAGTCATGACTATCATATCTTCATAAAAACCTTAATCCTATTGCATTTTGTGGTTTGCCTGAAAATATCTGAAAACCCATCATAGAGATAAGTTTGTTCGTCAAAGACTTATGTTCTACCACATTAAGGGAAGAAAATCTATTTCAAATGAACTGAAACATTCCTGTAATCAATGATAAGCTGGGGTATTTTTCCATGTGGTTTCTTTGATATAATGAAACAAATTCCAATTCACCTTGTACACAAGGCGCGACTTCGAGGGTCGGTTCAATGCAGGTGGATGTATCCATTCGAGAGGTAATGATCAAACCTTGATTCATTCTTGTAATTTTCTTTAACGTTATCGTCTAATATGACTATGTGCAAGACTATCGGCCAAGTGTAAACAATTTGTTAAACAGAGGAATAGATTGAAGGATCCATATGCGAAGCCTATCTTGCAAAGGAAACTGCCCATTTTTTTTCTTACTACTTCGACAGTCATGTGCCATGCGCTAGAAATAGGCCCAATCGGCACAATATCGTGATTGAGAATTATTCATTGTATCCACAAATTTCCATATTCAATCAACCAGGCCAGGGTTCTAAAGATCGATCAATAGGGGCCTAAGTAGTATGGAGTACAAATCAGCTTCAAATTATGTGTTGTTAAATTGTACGAAAGTTCAACCCCTTCTTAAGTAAGCGTTGACGTAAGATTAATTTATATGGACTACTATTTAATTTGCTTAATGCAACTAACAAAATTTTCAATGTGTCTCTCAGTGACTTCTTGAGTCAATTTGGCCATGATGCTGAATATTCTACATTTAAAGCATGGTTTTACATACTTTCTCAGATATGAATATATATACTTGGTCACTTGTGAATATACTTGCTCACTTGTGATTTATTTAACACTACATGTAGGTCAATAATCCAAACAACGATGTTAATCAATTTTTAAAAGATATATCTTGGGGACCTGCACCTACGGTTACAACTATGTCTAAGTATTTTGTGAATGATTACAAATTTCACACCGAGGAGTGCTCCAAGTATAAAAAAAGCAATAGCAGTGGGGTGTGTGTCAAAGGTGGTGAACGCAACCAGGATGGGAAAATGATTATTATGGTGTGATCAAAGAGATTTTAGAATTATCATATTCAGGTTGGCCAAATAAGAAGATCATACTTTTCCGATGCAAGTGGTTTGACCCAACACCTAGAAGAGGTACAAATATACACTTGCAGTACAACATAATTGAGGTTAATAAAAAGAGGGAGTATGATCACTATGATCCTTTTATAATTGCAGAAAAAGTTAGGCAAGTGTATTATGCTCAATATCCATTGCGAAGGGATAAGGCTGATTGGTTGGTTGTAATCAAAACTAAGCCTGTTGATAGGGTGGAAGTTGAGAATGTGCTAGATGTTGCTTACAAATGATACATCAAGTGTTAATCAAATGGTGGATGATCAGTTAGAAAATGACTTGGAGCATCCTCAATGCATATTAGAAGAAGTTGATATGGAGGAAATAACAATCATAGAAAATGAGGACGAAGAATTAGCTGATGAAAATGAAATAAGTGAAGAGGAAGAATTTTCGGACGAGGAAGGATACTTCGAAGACGACTAGCATGTTAGTTTTTTCAAGCGCTCTCAACTTATATAGATTTATATTCTCAATTCTAATATTTTCTTTAATTTATCCATATGACCGGTAGGGGTCGAGGTAGGTCTAGGAAGGATAAGAGGCCTATTGATCATGAGGATGGTGCTACACCCTCGCTTCGTTCCACTCCACACTTGCATCCCTCTGCTGCTGATGGCCGGCAGCAATCTTCTAGGCACACATCTTTTCCACTATATCCATCTACTCATCAGACTATCTAGCATTCTCTCTCCCAGCAGTATTCTTACCATTCTCTACCACAGGGCTATACCCCGCTTCCTCCACATGATCTTGCATATAGTTACATGGGTCCATCGAGTCAGCAGTCACAAAGCCATGTGCTGATACGCCCGTCATCTGCTCCATTTACTTCACCATCAGCTGGATCATATCCATCTAGATTTCAGCCACCCGGATTGCAGCAGTGGTCTGGATAGCAGTAGTGGCCTGGATCACAGCAGGGGTCTAGATCGCAGCCATCTTCATCAGCGACCTCGTTTCTCTCTCCACCGAGTTTGTCTCCTAGCATTTCTAGACTTCACCTTCAGGATAGTAGCGCTGAGCCAGATGCCTCCCCTTCTACGCACGCTTCAAATTCATCAGAGGATGATGATCTAAAGGAAGTGCGGTATGATCGTTATCATAGGATGATCATTAGGCCTGAGGGAAATGGATAAGATTTTTTTTATTACTTCTTTGTTTCTGTTGAATTATAATAGCTAGTCTTGTTTATTTAATGTAATTGCTATGTTGCAGGTTCATACCTAGTCATCAGACTACGAAGATAATGACTGAAGCTCTTGGCTGGTTGTATGATGTATCTTATACGACTTGGAGTGAATTTCCACCAGAGCTCGTGAAGCAAAATTTCAACCAATTTAAGGTTTTAATACAATTCTTATCTATTTAAGCATTAAATTAACAATAATTTCATCTAACATTACACACTTCATTTGCAGACTAAGTGTGCTTGGGAGGACCGGCATAATAGTGCCATTCTTGCAAATTTTGAGTACAAATGCCGTAAAAGACTATCTAATTCCTTCTGTTCTGCTCGGAAGAAGAGCAAGAAGCCTTCATGGGTTCTACCGCACGTGTAGGAGGATCTACTAAGGCAATGTACTACTGAGAAATTCCAGAAGAGGAGTGAACAGGGAAAGAAGGCCCGAGCCTCTGAGAAAAGTGGCTCCTTGCACTGTGTGGGTGCAAGGAGCATGAGGACTGCGAGGAGACTACTGGTAATTCCTTAAAATATTTAATTCTATTTTTATCGAGCTATATTTATATATTTTAATTTAATTAACATATTTTATTATACTTGTTACAACCCGTAAATTCGTACATTAAAATACACCGTCAAATAGTTTACATATGAGGACCCAAGGATCCGGAAAATAGTTTAAAGTTAAGAAAAAGAACAAAGGTGTCGCATAGCTAGATATGCGAACCGGAAAGTACAAATGCGGACTGCATATCCATCACCAAGATCGCAAAGTAAGACAGATTTCTGGGCTGGAGTTGTGTCAAATATGCGGCCAGAATGCGAACCGCATAATGCAAATGCGGAACGCAAATGTGACACCTTCCATCGCGGAATGGAATAGAGTTCTGGGCTGAATCAGCGTCTGAAATGCGACCAGAATGCGATCGCATTGTTGAAAATGCGAACCGCAAATCTGGCCCTTCTGCGTCGCATAATGCAACAGAATTCTAGGTTGAGATTTGCGACTAGAATGCGAACCGCATACCCTGTTTGCGGTGGGTATGCGATCGCAAACCTGAAATTTGTCAGGTACGTGTGCTACTTATTGCCAGGCCTATAAAAGGGACCCAAACCTGTGCCTCCTTCATTTTTCTGAGTCCAAGCATGGTAGAAGTCCCCAAACGACCCCTCTCAAATCCCCACACCTACGCAACCAATTTTCCTCTCTTCCAAACTCTAAAATTGAAGAAGAAAAGCAAGAAATTGAAGAACTAGGAGGGAACCCTAGCTGAGTTTCCCCCTCCTACAAACCCGCATTGAAGGCAAAACCTAGAAATTGAGGAATCGAAGAAGAGGGCTAGATAATTCACATGCAAGGTAAGTTACTACTCCTTTTCATGTAATTCTCCCTTGAACATTCATGATAGGTGGTTGCATGCCTGTAAGAACTTGTGGGAATATAACTAGAAGCCATGAAATCGAAGTAAGTGGGGTTAAATGAAATGGGTCATGATTATTAGGGGTTGTAAATAGGTTGCATGTGCTGTAAGTACGTTAGATGGGATTCAGGGGAGGAAGGGTGTAGAGAAGCACCACATGAATTTAGGAAATTGTGGTTAATGATAGCTATCACGCATAGTGAGTAACGATTGAACTGTTCCTTAATTGTAGACTAAGGAATTGTAGCAAATTGCGTGGCCCGAGAACTGACGCAGTAAGTATCAGGTATGTAAGACTATACCGTTCTTTCTTTTGCACGACTCCTATTGAATACATTGCTATGATCGAGCCCAAAAGAATACTCTATTCCTAGAAGTTAGGAATTTCTTGTATTGCTTCCCTCTAAGGAAGAAATTGCTCTTGTTATTATGATATTAATGTTGATGGTAATCCTTGAATCTTATAAAGCTCTTGTTAAAGAGGTATTCTTAACTATGTGTGAAAAAGGGGATAATAAATGTATGTCACTAAAAAGGGTCTGGAACGCTTGTTTATAAATGAACTTGCAATGTATTAAATATATGTGTGATTGATTCCGTTTGACCGCGCCTATTGAAGGCCGGGTATGTTGTGACCGCGCCTAGCACTGCCGGGTAAGATATGATATGATAGTGATGAGCCCATAGAGGCATATGATGATGATGAGCCCACAGAGGCATATGATGATAAAGAGCCCACAGAGGCGTATGACGATGATGAGCCCATGGAGGCGTGTGTGATTGCATGAGGTAACGTTTATGTAATCGGTTACGGTAACAATAAATGTATATGAAAATGACAAGCCCATAGAGTCAAGAGTATAAGACAATAATAATGATAATAAACATGTATATGATAATGTTATAAAGGTCATATGTTCCTATCCTGATGCTTATATCATTGCTCTTATATTGTATTTCCTGTCTTACATACTCGGTACATTATCCGTACTGACGTCCTTTATTCGGGGACGCTGCATGTCGTGCTGCAGGTCCCAATAGGTTGATAGACGGAGCTCCCCCACCGTAGTAGGCTACCAGTTCAGCAGATATCAGCAAGATTCATCCTTCGGACTTGCTACAGCCTTGGTATGCATTTTGTATAGGCATTGTGGGCATGTCGGGGCCCTGTTCCGACGTAGGTTGTATAGTGTCTGTTCTTGTAGAGGCTCAATAGACAATGTGAATGTATGTATGTATAGACCAGTGTTGGGTTGACTCATGTACGGTTGTATTGCCTCGTCGACATATGTAATATGTTATATAGTTTTGCATTGTAGCCCCGTTGGCACACTATGTATATAAGCACGTTTATGTCATGGTACGATGTTTCCGCCTAATGTGATGTTATTCAAAACTGCATGTGCATGACAGACTTTGTAGATAACAAAGAAAGTAATATAGCAGTTATGAGGGGTACGCCGGTGCTCTGCAAGCAGTGTCCGGTGCCCAGTCGCGGCCCTCCGGTTGGGTCGTGACAATACTAGTCCCAAGGTAAGCGTGTACTCTATCTCAATAAATATAATTCTTTTTTCCAAAAATCACATAAACGTTATAGTAAAAAATTGAAATTTGAGTTTTAAACTGAAAATATACACTAACATGATAAGGATTCCATAACAATCCAGCATCGTTCCCAAGTCATATGAAATGGGACGTTCAGCTTCAATCTTCCGATTTGCGCAAAAAGAAGAAGAAGAAGTTATATTTAAAAGATTTTATGTTATATACGTTGAGACTATCAAGACTATTAGGGCACTTTAACGGGTTACAATAGGCTAATCTCTTATCTATATCAAAACTTTTAGAATAATTTTGACCTTAATCGTCGTATTATTAAGGAAGAAACTTAAAGACTCCTAAATATAGACGCAGTTGAAAGTGAATGAAACTTTCCTAGTATGAATTAAAAGTAAATGAAATTCTAGAACTAAAAGGAAATAAACAATTAATATGTATAAATAGAAATGACTATTCCTAAATAATAGGAAATTAATTAATTGAATATTTTTAAATTTTAGGAAAATAATAAAATGACTATTTTGTCTAGTGTGAGCTCTACTTTAAAAGGATAAAAAAAACGAACGACATTTCGTAAGGGCCTTCGTGCTTTAATATAGTATAGATTCGTAGGAAAAAAAATATGGGAGGAAGATGACTCATGATGAGTCCTTCATGGAGACTCACATCCGGAAGAAGAAGGCACCGACAAATCCAACTAGACAGGTCGAGGACCTGCAGAGACTACATATGTAAGTTTTATAACTACTATAACTTGAAATTAATGTTTATAATATTATCTAGTTAATAATTTTCTATCTTCTAAATAAAGAGTCGCTACAAGACTAATATGGAGGAGTACACTCAGAGCTTGCCACCGAATAGCAAGGTGAGCGACCATCCCTTTTAGACGAAGAAGCACATAAGATATGGTTGGATGCTGTCGGTGGTCCTAAAAAGGGGATAGAATACGGCCTTCCAGAGAGATCATTTCGGAGCTACAGGGCTGGATTGCAAGGTATAGGGACTTCCGCCCAGGGCGAGGCAATTGATAGGTCGACTCTCTCGTCTATGGAGAAGAAGATCGCAAAGCTGACAGCAAAGCTTGAAGAGACAAAGGCTTAAGAACAAAAGAGAGATAAAAAATTTGATACCCTTCAAGTTCAGCTAGAAAAGAGAGACCAACAATTTAATGTCCTTCAAGGTCAGCTGGCCAATCTTCTTGCTAGTAGTGCTTTCTCATTCCCCGATCTCGTGAGCCTTCCCCAATGTGCCTCCTTCTCGTCGTGATCCTTCGAATCATGCTGACGATGAAGGTTCTAGTAGTGGAGATGGATATGATGTAGTACAAAGCACTCATTGAATGCTGTGTATTGCGAAACAAAGTCTTGAAGTTGTGAATATTTAGTTGGAATAGTTTTGAATGATGATTGTATTGTTGATATTATTTTGTTATTGAACATTTGTATTGTTGTTGTTGTGGTTGGCGTTGTTGTTGTGGTTGTTAATAGCGTTGTTGTGGTGGTAGGCGTTGGTTAATTGTTGTTGTTGTTGTTGGTTAATTGTGGTTGTTGTTGGTTAATGTGGTTGAATGGAACAATGTAATACTGCCATTATAGGATGGTTATTAGTTGTAATTGACAGGTAGTGTAGCTTAAAAGCAACCATATTCTGCTAGGTTTTTACCCAGAAAATAGATTGACTTCCGACCGATTTCATTTCGGTCGGAATTCTCATATTAAAACCCAGAAATTCATAATTTTCGACCGACTTCGGTCGGTAATTTCAATGTGCAATCTGCAGAAATTTGAAATTACCGACCGATGTCGGTCAAAAATAACCTTTTTTTTTAATGCTTTCAACCGATTTTGATCGGTCTGTTAAAATTTAAAAAGAAATATAAAATTATCAAATAATTATATTTCCGACCAAAATCGGTCGCTATTTTGAAAAATAAATAAAAAATAATTTATATATTATCGACCGATTTCGGTCGGTATATTTATTTTTTCAACAAAATTGTCAGATAAAGTGGTCAAACTTCGGTTGAATTAACCGACCGGCTTCGGTTGGATATTATGATCGTCTTTGGTCGCCACACCTTAATGATCACTATTTTTTTGACGAATTAAAATCAGTCGAAAAGCGATCGATTTCCTATATTTTCGACCGATTTCAGTCAGTTTTCTTGGACAATTTTTGACAATTTTCTAGTAGTGCAAGCCAAGTTGGAAACTATGCAATGGACTAAAACGTCAAATGAGTTAATATAAGACCCAATTTTAGAAGAGTACAACTCCCAAATTATACTAATTTATGTAATACACTTTCCTATCAAATAAAAGTTGTTCGAGTCTAGTTTTCAATGTTTCAGGCCGTTTATCTTTTGGACACTTCTATGAAAAGTTATGGCCCTTGGACTATAGACTGTCTGGCGTTCAGGTTGGGTGCGCAGATAGGCATGGCACACCTCCTCTAGCGGTCTGTCCAGAACTCATTTTTGGGGTAGCACTGCAGAGGCTGCAAGATCACTTATAGTGGTCACTTGTAGCCCTTAGAAACAGGTTGATACAGCCATTTTAGATCTAAATTTAGGGTTAAGTGTTGAAACTTCTCCTTTATCATCTCCTCCTATGTTACTGCCAGTCTGTCACGACCCAAATTTTCACCCATGAGGTCGTAATGGTGCCAAACACTTCTTGCTAGGCAAGACAACATTTAACAATAAATAAGGAGCCAGTCTAATAGGTAACAACATATCGAGATAGAATAAATGTAAACTCAGATACATATGATAATAAGTCAATATCGTATGCCTTTCACATAACCTCATAAGATTTGGTGTCACAGAGTACATGAGCCTCTAGCATATTACATGTAAGGTTTGAAAAGAAATGCAATACTGGTTGATAAAAGAAAACAACAATAGAGATAGGAAGGAGACTCCGAGGTCTGCAAACGCCAAGCAGCACTACCTCAAGTCTCCAGGAAAAGGTCCGAGCAATCACCTCTGAACGTTGCTGGGACCAATATCGGGATTTGTACAAGAAGTACAGAAGTGTAATATGAGTACAACCGACCTCAAGTAATTAGTAAGTATCGAGTCTAACCTCGACGAAGTAGTGATGAGGCTATGACAACACACTCACTGTGAACATGTACGAGTAATAAGTAGAAAAGCAATAACAATATAGAGAAACGAGTAACGAGTAACTACATAATGAACAAGATAAGAAAATAGATGACAGAGGACCCAAAATATTATTACATCACATACTCATAACATAAGACGGTACTGGAGCATAACAACCAAAAATAACTACAAACATCCTTTTCGTTGTGGTGCGCAACCTGATCCCAATATCAACACCAACAAGTGTCCATACCGTTGCGGCGCGCAATCTGATCCCAATATCAATAATAATGTCGTTACAGCGCGAACCCAATCCGAATATATCAGTTCATTTGAAATGCTCAGTAACAATCAACAAGGCAAGCCTCACAATATAATATTAAAGGGAACTAGAATGCATAAGTCACCAAGTACAAGCATGAACAAGGAAGGTCAAACAATGCAACATCCCAAAGCTAGCCTCACGACATATAGCAACAAGACTAGACAAAATGTAACGCGGGAATAATGTAAGACCATACAATGCAACATTACAAGTATAATAACATCATATGAACTTGCTCGTAGGCTCAAATCATTAAAATAACATCTAAATCAAGAATCAAATACCAAAACTCAAAAGAACTTCAAAGTTCATGCTTCAAATTTTCGCCGAAATAACCTCGGGTCACCTGAGACCCCTACTGTAACGATCCGACCGGTTATATGCTTTCTAGAATCCCGTTCCCCTATTTAAGATTTTTCGTATGTGCGTTGTCCTGTTTTATGACTTGCAGTGCGGTTGGTTTGATTTTGGAAATGTTGGGGTTAAATTTGGAATGCTTTATTCCATTATAGAGGTCTAAGGTGGCCAAGTTTGACTTGAGTCAACAATTTGAGTAAACTATCTCGGAATTGGAATTTGAAGGTCCATATAGGCCGTATGATCATTTTAGACTTGGGGTATGTTCTGATCGAGTTTTGGGCGATGCGTGAGTAATTTGTCGCTTATTGTTGAAAATTGGCATTTTGAAGGTTTTATAGTTCGCTAAGTTTGAATTGGAAGTGGACTTTGGTGATATCAGATCCCGTTAGGAATTTCGAGCCTGGGTATAGCTTCGTATTGTCATATCGGACTTGTCTTTGAGATTTGATTCCATTTCGAGTTGTCTAAGTACGATTCATCGCGTTCGGAGTTAATTATGAGAAGATAAAAGCTTCTGTTTGAGCATTTTAAGTTTCCTCACAACTCTCTGCATTATATATCCTCCACTGGAACATCCATACCCCTTGCAAAATCTACTTTAAAGAAGAATGCTCCCCCAAAATATTGCAGTACCTGAATGTTGTTTTACTCCATATCTATTTTTGTGTTAGCCACTCTCAATGGACAGTGGCCACTAACACCTTCTGGTAAGAAAATTTCTAAGCAACGATCAACTTTATCCA
Source organism: Nicotiana obtusifolia (assembly GCA_002018475.1). Taxonomy (NCBI): domain Eukaryota; kingdom Viridiplantae; phylum Streptophyta; class Magnoliopsida; order Solanales; family Solanaceae; genus Nicotiana; species Nicotiana obtusifolia. The sequence goes on from MCJB01051742.1 coordinate 44,729, forward strand.
ACCAATCTCCATTTATAAAAGCCCAATCAATTTTTAAGAATATCACATTAGTATTATACTTATCACTCCAAGTATGTTGGAGGTAGTTCGTTCAACTCATCCTTGTAAGCAATAAAAGAAGTCAATAGCCTAAGAATATACAACTGGATGCCCCCCATTGTATCCTCCATTCTCACACAGTGTTGAAATCTCCTAGAACCAACCATGGCATAGAACATCTCACACGAAATTGTGTCAGAAATTCTCATAAATCTTTCCTCTCAAAATATAGATAATAGTGAAAAATTCTAGTTGCAGGAGAATGTACTTATCAGGCATGTAGTTGCTTACATGCTTGAATAGAGCCCATAATCTACTCCACTTCATAAAGATCCATCTCAAAGTTATCTTGAATCTACCATGATAACGGTAAGCATAATTTGTAATGTATCACCCC